>OX333072.1:4507539-4705982 GCA_946863875.1 Alloplasta piceator | reverse complement strand
GTATTGGATTTCAAAGAATTTTTTTTTTGAACGCAATTTTTTAAAAATCTAAAAAAATTCTGAAAAAAACCGTGATAATATATAAAAAATTTTAAGCTATCACCCGTAGTGGGCAGATTTTTTTTCTGTGTTTTACAAGCTATTAACGTTCTCAAAATTCAAAAAAATTCTCAAATAGCTCACCTTGAGCAGATACTGAATTATTATGGTACTCAAATTGAGTATCTGCTCAAGGTGAGCACTACGGGTGATAGCTTGAAATTTTTTATATATTATCACGGTTTTTTTCTGAATTTTTTCAGATTTAAAAAAAATTGCCTTTTTTTTCAAACAATTTTTTTTTTTTAATACGGGATGTTTGGAAAAATCTAAAAAAATTATGAGGGTGTATTTTAGACTAAATGCGATCATATGAAAAAAATCAAATAAATCCGAGAGGCTCAGGGTCACGGGTTTACCACACTTGGGCTGGAATACCTCATATATAGGGAAAGACGGGGTAAAATGGTCATCGGGAGCAAAACGGCCATTCGCCAAAATTTTTGAAGAAAGTGAAAATTCAAAAATCTATAAAATGACCAAATTATTATTATTACCAGCCCAAATACTCCAAAATAGACTTTCCCACGCTAAATCGGATTAAGTTAATCACATTTTCACAACAATTGCCTATCAATAATTGGAAAAAATTGAAAGAAATTGTGATTCTAATGCCATTCCAAAAAAAAAACATCCGCAACATCCTCTAATATTATTACGGTAACCAATTTTTACTAAAATATTTGTCTCCTAATTTTTACTAAAATCTTAAAGAATATAAAATGACTCAACTACGATTAAAATTGAATTCCACAGAAAATTGATTGCAAAAATCCCTTGAGATGCTTGGTCCAGGTATTTTTTATATCAATGTGACGTGAAGACCTAGGAACTGAAGAAATAGTTTTCCTCGTTTGCTTGAATTGAAAGAAAAAATTAGGGGCCATTTTGCCCCACCTCCCCCTGTATATTCAATTTCAGGGACTTTGTAACTATGTAGCGTCTATAAATATATATTTCATTGTCTCAAGAAGAGGTTCAAAGGACGTTGCATAAAAGAGGAATAATATTATCCACTCAATACTTTTGTGCCGGATTTGAATTTCAAGTCAGCTTGTATGGATCGTTATTCGCTGGAGAGGGACTCCTCGAAGTCCGGGACCACCAGACGACGACAAAATCCCTCATCATCCCTCCCTCCCTTCCTCCCTCTCTCTCTCTCCCTCTCTCTCTCTCTCTCTCTCTCTCTCTCTCTCTCTCTGTCTCTCTCTCTCTCTCTCCCTCTCTCTCTCTCTCTCTCTCTCTCTCCTCTCTCTCTCTTTCTCTCTCTCTCTCTCTCTCTCCCTCTTTCTCTCTCTCTCTCTCTCTCTCTCTCTCTCTCTCTCTCTCTCTCTCTCTCTCTCTCTCTCTCTCTCTCTCTCTCTCTCTCTCTCTCTCTCTCTCTCTCTCTCTCTCTCTCTCTCTCTCTCTCTCTCTTTCGAACCCTCTCCTTTTAGCTTTGAGCTCACTCTGCAACCTTCATCCCACTCTTTTTTTCTCTTTTATATCTATTACCCCGTACTCATCTTTCATCCCTATTTTCTCCGTTCTTTCACTCCATCCCTCGCTCTTCTCTTCTTCGCAAGCTTCCCTCTCTCTCTGGCCATTATATTACGTAACCGTGCTTGAAAAATGTCCCTCGATCTTTGGCGCTCGGGCAAAAGGTGCCGGAACGCGCCCGCGGTTAACGGCAAGGAAAGATAAATAACCCAAGAACGTAGACGAATGTTCCTCCCTTTGAAGGAAGACAAGATAGAGGGGGAGGGTAATGCTTTTTTTTTTCATTCAAGCAACGTCCTGCAAAGTCACCACACCGCTTTTAATACCGCGGGGTCGTCGGAGTTGAAAAGTCGCTAAAACGGTCATGATTTTTTTAAGGGGTTAAACGCAGTTCGAAATTTTCAAAGGATCGATTTTCTTAATTGCATTTTTGTAATGGACATATATTTAAGTATATCCACAGAAAATTTCATGGAAACCGACAAATATTTTCGAAGTTATATTTGTAAACCCGTAATTACTATGTGTAACGAGCTTTTGAAACTTTGAATGTGTTTTTCTAAAAACTACGTTTTTAGAGTTGGTGAACAAGATTTCTCAGAAACGGCGTAATCGATCAGTCTCAAAATTCTACACGAGCTTTATAAATATATTTTTTAGTAATTAATCGAAGGTTTTTTTACCGATAAATATTTTCCGTTTTATAAACAATTTGAGGCAAAAATTCTCATCAAAAAACGAATTATTTTTTTTCAAAGCCGTCATCCGTGATACAATAAATATCTAAAAAAAAAAGCAATATTTGTCATGCTATAAACAACTATTATCAATAATAATATTGCCCAAAAGTCATTAACAAATAGTTTAAGTAATTGTTTTAACAATTTATTAATAACTTTTCGGCAATATTATGATTGATAATTTTTGTTTATAGCATGCCAAATGTTGCTGAATTTTTTCAGATTTTTATTGTACATCACGGAGTACGGAAATTTCAATCTGATACAATTTTTTGCTGAGACGTTATCATCAGAGTTTCAAGCGAAAAGTCACACAAAAAAATTCATAGAAAAATTCTGAAATAATTCCAAGCGATTCCGTGTATACGTACGCTACTTTTTTCATACTTGCTATTTTCTTTTAAACTTTACAGTTTTTGAGTTACGTTGCATCTTTCAAAATTTGTGTTTTTTAGCCAAAATTGAAATAACTTTGCGATAAAAAATCGTCCACAAATTTTTAAAAAACAAAAATGAAGCGTCTGCTGACCCGTTCAAATTTACCGTAGATAAAAAAAGAAAATGTCCTCAAGCTGCGCGCCCAATTCGTGACGGTCGAAAAAAGGAAAAAAAACTGTAACGTACAAAAGTGCATAACGGATCGAAAAAAATCATAAAAAATATTTAAACAAAATGCTTTTTAAAAAATTTGATTATCGAGCAGTGTATCCAAACTTTTGAGCGGGGATGTACATTTTTACGTAATAAATTAAAATGTCTTGCTAAAAAAAATCTTGAAAAATTGCTTTTTTTCGACAGCCTGACTGCGTATAACCCCTCAATAAAAAGTTTCCTTGTTCTAGCGGATTCCTTCTCTTGAAACTTTCACGCCCGATTTCACATTGTTTACCCTGAATTTCGTATTTTCTTCATAAATCATTCGACCACAACCGAAAGCATGATTTTATCGCGTCTATCGTCTCCTTTCTAATTTTTGGCGGTAAGTTTGAGTTTATTGTCTCGACAATTTAATTGACTTTATGGAGTGAACGATTAATTAAATCATTGAAATTAGGTATCTGCTAAAATTTGTCGATTTATCGCTAATTCGATGCTTTATTTATAATATTGAATGTTGCGAGTCATATTGAAGGCAATGCCATGGGATATATATTCGTAAGGGTAGAAATAATTTTCACGCGTAAAATTACTCGAAAATTGAATTTGTGTCCGTTAGGCTTAGTCGAGCGCACGTTTTCGCCCTCGTGGATTAATTGACCGCGGTATCATCACTTTTGGACGTGTTTGCCCATCAACCTTCACTCTATTAAGCGTCCCCCGACATCGTTCATTATAGCCGATCAATCGTTTCCCATTGTTACCGCTAAGCGAAGATCGATTATAATACAAGAACACAATGGTCCCTCCGAATATCGATTAAATTGATGATTGAATATTTCGCGATGTTATCCACCGCGAATTATCGTTACAGCGCCATTGCAACGCTTTTTACGTGTCTTTTATACGATTCGACGCAATTGGCACATTGTGATTTACACTGAGCCAAAGTTGGATGACCTTCTGTCACAATAGTGATTTCCTATCAATGAAATTTATAGGAAGGGCCATGAATTTACGATAATACAGAAATGGCCCGTAATAACGGGAATAATTACCATATTATTTGGTATAATGGAGAAATAACCCATTTGCAATGTCAGCCATCAAATGACGCATTAACAATTGTCCACGAAATTAATTAACTTGCGGGTCATGATTTTATTCTCTGGGGTTGGGGGAAAACTAAATTAAGCTCATTCAGGGAAAAGAGGAATCTCGAATCGAAACCCATTGAGCACCTAAAATTATTGAGAACAATTGGAAATTTAAATAGACAGAGCCACGCTAAATCAGCTCTAGATAATGACCTTTTTATGACAATTGCCCATCAAAGATCCAAAAAATTAACAAAAATGGCATTTTCATCGCATTTAAACGAAAAAACACCCTAAAATACGATAATAAAATTTTGGCAACTCAAAATAAGGTCCCAAGGGGAAAATGATCACCTCCATCATCGTAAACAAAATATTCAATGTCCCAATTATGATTAAAATCTAATTTTGCAAAACATTAATTGCAAAAATGCTCCAAGCAGCTTGGTCCTGGTATTTTGGGTATTAAGGTAACGTGGAAAGCCTAGAAAATGGAGAAAAAGGTTTTCCAGTATTTTTCCTCATTAACTTGAATTTAAAAAAAAAAAAAAATTTCTGGGGGCCGTTTTGCCACCATATGGATAGTATGGATAGTATTTAGCTGCGTTATCTTCTTATGCGGTCCATTTTGCCCCTTTCCCTACCCCTATATATTTGGTGCTGTGAAAAGCATTGGATCTGGTGGAGTTTTCAATTCATAGTTGTTCCCACATATTCCTCGTATATATCTGTGACCATTTATCAGCATTCATGTATGGGGAAAACCGCGTTGAATTAGCAGCCCTTTCTCCCTCATCCCTTACAATTCTAGATCCTCCAAACATGAGAGTCTTCGTCGACCCAGTGAGACCTCGTAATTATTCCTGCAAAATTTGTTTACGACCAGTGCTAAAGAACTCCAAATAAAAAATTGCAAAAACACTGCCTTAACGAATAAAAAAAAATGGCACCAACCCTGCAAATATAATTTTGAACCCTACAAAATAATGTGATCATATCTATTTTCTTAGTAAATTAAAAACTTTTTTTGGAATTGAATTTTATAGGAATTCATCGTAAATGAATTTTAGATAAATGGTTTAAATTCCACGTTTGGAAAAAAATCGAAAATTAGATAATTTGCGACAAAATCAAGATCACTTTATCTGGTACTTCTTGCAAAAAAAAACATATTTGTTAAAAAGACATTTTTAGATTTTATTTTCAAAGATTAACGCTTTCTCCTCTCTTCGGTGGTGACATTTAGAAAAAATATTTTCCCACGACCAGGATGCTGATTCGACGTAGAATATCCCATATGTGAACGATATACAGCTTCGTACAAAATGGAGAACACACGTGGGCATTGGCACGGTGTTCCAGTTCCATTGGGATCCGATTTCGCGTATGGCATCGTGAAGTCGATGAGGTTATATTCCAAAATTCGTTGTGCCCGTTATACATATATTAGGGTGGTCCTTATTTAGGGCTCGAACGAATTTTTTATCAATCGCCCCCCAAATCGACTCCAAATAATTCAAAAGAAACACCCTAATTTTTTCAGATTTGTATCTAGATTCTAACCACTCCCGAAAAGAGGGTAGATTTTCCCATTTGAACTACGCGTGTGTCGGCCATATTCTCAAGATATATCTTATTTCAAGTGTAACAATTTTTTTTTTAAATCTCTAACTGCAACATTTGAGTGTTCGTCGGTGCTATTATTTGAGAAAAAATTCACATTATCATACGGGTCAATCTAGACGAATTGTAATTCGTTTAAAATTCTAATACAGATCAATCTGGACGAATTGCAATTCGTTTAGATTGACCCGTATGATAATTTGAATTTTTTCCTCAAATAGTAGCACCAATGAATACTAAAATCTTGCAGTTACAGATTTTTTTTGAAGATTATTACACTTAAAATAAAATGTGTCCTGAGAATATGGCCGAAACACGTGTATTTCAAATGGGGAAATCTACCCTTTTTCGCCGCGGGTTAGAGTCTAGAATCTGAAAAAAAATTAGGTTATTGTTTTTGAATTATTCGGAGTTGATTTGGGGGGTATCTGATAAAAAATTCGTCCGAGCTCTAAATAAGGACCACCCTAATATATATATATATATATCTGAGAGAAAGAGGTATGAAGAGAGATGTTCATGTTGGAACACGTACACTAATACGAGTACACATACAATTCTATTGAACATATTCTCGTTAAATTCTATGCCACCAATTTGCTTTTCGTATTTCCATCGAGGGGTCATCGCACATGTGCCAATGGTTTAACGCCTTCGATCGATGAATTCAACAAAGCCAGCTCATCGGCATCGCGATATTCATAGAAATAATAAATTCCTGAACCATCGAAAATCCCTTTCTTTTCAGAATTGAATAAAATCAAATGAGAGAATCATAAATTTCGTATCATTTTAATCCACGCGATTTTATCACCTTTGACAAATATTTCTTATTATTATTAATTACTTTGGATATCAGTTTTAGTTCAAATTTTGTTTATTTTATTTATTCATTAAATTCAAATAAATTTATTAAAAATGTATGAAATTTTATTAAAGTGTCAGCTATATTTCCTTAATCTTTAATTAAATATTAAATTTAATAAAGCTTGAATATCAGGCTATTAGTCCAAAATATTCAAATAAATCGGATCGATTTATTTCAATGAAATAAATATTTTTTTTCTGGGTGCCTAAATCTTGACTAAAAACAGAATTACATTTTACATTCACCTAAATATAATTTTTTTCTGTTTTATATCATTTTTACATTACATTTCTGATCAGAAAAATATTTTTATGATGATAATTTTTTTTCGATCAATCGGCATTTGTTCATCAATGATTTGTCATCGAATGGGCGAAATTGATTTTCACGTTGAGTCGTGTGTAGAAATATTTTTATGATGATAATTTTTTTTCGATCAATCGGGATTTGTTCCTCATTGATTTGTCATCGAATGGGCGAAATTGATTTTCACGTTGAGTTGTGTGTCGAAATATTTTTATGATGATAATTTTTTTTCGGTCAATCGGAATTTGTTCCTCATTGATTTGTCATCGAATGGGCGAAATTGATTTTCACGTTGAGTCGTGTGTCGAAATATTTTTATGATGATAATTTTTTTTCGATCAATCGGGATTTGTTCCTCATTGATTTGTCACCGAATGGGCGAAATTGATTTTCACGTTGAGTCGTGTGTAGAAATATTTTTATGATGATAATTTTTTTTCGGTCAATCGGAATTTGTTCCTTATTGATTTGTCATCGAATGGGCGAAATTGATTTTCACGTTGAGTCGTGTGTCGAAATATTTTTATGATGATAATTTTTTTCCGATCAATCGGGATTTGTTCCTCATTGATTTGTCACCGAATGGGCGAAATTGATTTTCACGTTGAGTCGTGTGTAGAAATATTTTTATGATGATAATTTTTTTTCGGTCAATCGGAATTTGTTCCTCATTGATTTGTCATCGAATGGGCGAAATTGATTTTCACGTTGAGTCGTGTGTCGAAATATTTTTATGATGATAATTTTTTTTCGATCAATCGGGATTTGTTCCTCATTGATTTGTCATCGAATGGGCGAAATTGATTTTCACGTTGAGTCGTGTGTCGAAATATTTTTATGATGATAATTTTTTTTCGATCAATCGAGATTTGTTCCTCATTGATTTGTCATCGAATGGGCGAAATTGATTTTCACGTTGAGTCGTGTGTCGAAATATTTTTATGATGATAATTTTTTTTCGATCAATCGGGATTTGTTCCTCATTGATTTGTCATCGAATGGGCGAAATTGATTTTCACGTTGAGTCGTGTGTCGAAATTTCATTAACCTCAGCAATTACGTGATTTCACGATGTCGCGATAAGCGCGTGTGTGACGAGCAAATGAATAATAGAACCCTCCATTAGCCGTTGAAATCGTGGCACGTCGTTCGGAAAATCCTGCCCCCGGTTGAAGAGCATAAAAAGCCATATAACTCACGCTCGTGCGAGCACGATTCTCTCGCTCTCACACTGCCCGTGCCAGAGGGCCTCACATAAATTGACCGTGGTAATACACTTGACGGGGAAACAAGTGTAGGTACAGACATCGTTGACGTGCTATATTGGACTCCTGCTGCAACTAAACGGCCATGCACTCCCTCGCATTCAACCCCCGGGCAATATCGAATAAAACCCTTTAAATCCGAATCACAATATCCGTTTACATCGTTGCAATTTTTCCCTCTTCTCATTGACCTCCTATCTTTTCTTATGAAAAGAAAGCTGCGAGCAAATAACAATTTTTTTACCGCCCAGGCATTTAAGGGAGTATTCTGGTCTAGAATTTTGAAAAAATCATTTTTTTTGCATATTCTCAAAGTTTTGACTTTTAAGAATCTATGTTTGGAAGGAAATTTCTGAATTCCAATAATTTACAGTGTTATAGCTATTTTAGTGACGCAGCAACTATACACGTTGGAGCGTAACTTTAAGGGCATATTCTGGTCTGGAATTTTGAATGAATCAATCTTTTTTTGCATATTTTTAATGTTTTGACCTTTAAGAATATATCCTTGGAAGGAAAGTTCTAAATTCCAATAATTTACGAAGTTATAGCTATTTTGGTTACGCAGCAACTACGCCCGTCACGTTGGAGCAAAACGGACTATATACAGACGGTTTCTCAAAACTACTTTTCTCAATACGGCTGACATGATATCTCAAATTTTTCTCATCCGATTTACTTTAATTTTTTTACCAATCTTCAATGTATAACTCTCTATCGCCCCTTACCACTTTCGTATCGGAATTACTTTTTTGACTATTGTAAAAAAATTAAAAACCATGAAAAACAAATTAGAAATTTGCACATAGCTTCCTCATTTTTTTCCGTCGTTCTTCAACCCTCCTTTATGAGGATCTTGACCATCTTTATGACATGTATGTTTATTATCATGGCTTCCTCATAAAGGAAGCTTCACGAACGACGGAAAGAAATAAAGAAGCTATGTGCAAATTTCTAATTTACATGATTTTGTAGCAATTCCGGTCAATTACATTATTAATTGTTTTTGTCGTACAGTGTATTGGTGCTATAGAAGTGAACTCGATAGCTGCTAAATTAGGAAACTTAGTGTTAACAAGTATTTTTCGAAAATTTCAAAATTTTTTTGCGAAAGAACATTTTGAGCGTTTTTCACCAAATTCAACCCTAACTATTCTTATCATCTAGTGTATTTGTGCAAAAAGTTTTAGCTCGATACTTCTAAAAATGCGGATGTTGGAGCGTTAACAAAATTTTTATGGAAATTTCAAAAAATTTTTTTAACCGAACCCCTCGCGCGATTTTTATGAAATTCGGTATTATTTTTCATTGTCATTGAGTGTATCGTCACAAAAAAATTCAGCTCGATAGATGCAAAATTACAAAAGTTAGAGAACTTACAAATTTTTTGCGAAAAATTGAAAAAAAAAAAATTCATACCGAACCACTTGAGCGATTTTTCCCAAATTCAATCCCAATCGTCCTTATTATAAACGGTATCTGCACATCAAATTTCAGGGTGGTAACTGCAAAATTACGAAAGTTAGACGAATAACAAACAATTTCCAGAAAATACAAAATCCGGCCAAATGGACAATTATTTTGCAATATCAAAAAAAATTGCACTCAGAACAGGGACATACGTAGTCTACTTGTATATCAAATTTCAAGTCGAACGTCCAAAGCGTTCTCCAGACATCCATTTTAAGGAAAACACAAAGCGTACACACACACACTCACACACACACACAGACACGTCCGGACATTTTTTCTAAATGTGATTTCTCGACGTTTTGGGACATTTTGAACATACTGACATGAAAATCGCGAATTTTTTTTCGCGAAAACAAAGCTTCCTTTATGAGGAAGCAAAAGAGTCGAAAATCGACTTTTTTGTTCAGACAGCCGCCATTTTGCAAAATAATTTTTCCCGTTTTCTCTGACGTAGGAGCTATAACGACATTCTTTTTAATTAAGAATGTCTTATTTTGGATTGGATAACTAGAAAGATTGCAATCGTGTCAACCAGTTTGTTACCCCCAACTTTACCAGCTTGTAACTTATTCAATCAGCTCTAGATAATGAAATTTTTATGACAATTGCATATCAAAGATTCAAAAAATTAAAAAACTGCCATTTTCATCACATATTTAAACTCAAAAACACCCTAAAATACTCTAATAAAATGTTGGCGACTCAAAATAAAGTACCAGGGGCAAAAAGTCACCTTCATCAACGTAAAAAAAAAATTTTATGTCGCAACTATAATTAAAATTTCATTCGAAATTTGAAAAACATTTAAATGCAAAAATGCTCCAAGCCGCTTGGTCCTGGCATTTTGGATATTAAGATAACGTGGGAAGCTTAGAAAATGAAGAAAAATGTTTTCCGGTGTTTTACCTCGTTTACTTGATTGTAAAACGAAAATTTCAGGTGGTCATTTTGCCCCTATTTTTCCGACGGGTAAAACAAACAAAAAAATTTAATAAATATAATGTTGAAAAACAAGAATGGTAAAAATATTTGTTTTTGCCGAACTCGACAAAACGCTCAAAATGTATGGCTCTAGGACAGAATAGCGCCTTAATTCAAAAAATCGACAGAAGACTTTTGCTTGAAAACAAAAATTTAAATATCAGAAACTTTTGAAATGAGGGAATTACTCCAATTTTTTAAATCTTTAATGACATCGATTATTTTGTCAATTTAGGTTATTCTGTCATAAACTCTTTGGGGTTTTTTCATATCGTTTTGCCATTTTTATTAATTTTTCTTTAGACTCTTCTCATTTCAGAAACTTGTCCTTTTTACGGTGAATCTTTTCTTTGACCCTGCTTTGTTGAATATGTCGTCTTTCCCCAGAAAATTCGCGTCTGAGATGCTCGTTCCTTCTAGTTCCAGTATCGATAATAAATTTATCGATTGAAACACGTTAAACCACTTCGCTGACCGCCTCCTCCTCGTGGCGGTCCAACGGGACGAGAACTGACCGCACACGGTTGAGCTTTCATTGGCACAAAGCACCAATAGATGGCGTTGTCGCATTAGGATTCTGTGACTCGTTCTCATTGGGGCATGTACACACAAACACACACACACACACACACACACACACACACACACACACACACACACACACACACACACAGACCTAGAATTCCTTGTAGTTAACGGTGCGAAGTAATTAAAAGTCAATAAAACCCAGTGCCCTGCTTCACTATGAAGACTACTATATCGTTCGCTCTGAGCTCGGTTCTCGTGTTCGTTCGACGCTTGCCTGTACACTGAATGAGGGGTTGTACCTCACTCGAAATTGCACAATGCTCTTCTTTTCGGGATTGTCGTACCACGATGAATTCTCTCGCCCACACGAAATGTTCTCCCTCAGCAAACTCGGTATTCTCGTCGAGGACTCCACTCTATAAATA
Organism: Alloplasta piceator; assembly: GCA_946863875.1. Lineage (NCBI taxonomy): Eukaryota > Metazoa > Arthropoda > Insecta > Hymenoptera > Ichneumonidae > Alloplasta > Alloplasta piceator. The sequence goes on along the minus strand of OX333072.1, from coordinate 4,694,501 downwards.
GGGCCAAAATGGCCCATTCAAGTATCTTGACCCAGTTGTGAACGCTGAGGAAAAAAAAAGCACTGCTTTCACGTACCTTCGGTAGGCTCTACAGCTACCTATTTAGGAATATCGTGGCTGGGCATTAGGAACAAATGACAGGTTCACCGGGTCGTAAATTGCGAAGTAGTGTCAGTTAGGTAAGAGCTATTGGGCATGAAAGTTCAAGGCAGTGGGAAAAAGCCTGATATTTGTCAGTGATACAAAATGTATCGCTCGACGCTCCCATCGATCGTTGGTGGAGTTGGGACGAAATTTATGGCGAACTTAAGGGATTATAGGACTTTCGACGCCCTAAAAGAAAGGCGTTTTTTAGGAATTTTTTTTTTTTGAGTTTGCTGGCATAAATATTGATATTATTATTTTAGGAATGATATAAATATAGCCTCGAACTACATACGAACATTTTTTTTATTTATTTCATAAACTTTTGGTACAAAAAAATTGGCAGGCAAACGTAACTTTTCGAAAAGTAAGCAGGCGACTTGCGTTACTGATTTTTTTGTGAAGGATCATCTGAAACCACAATTTAAAATTGCAATTTGATTAAAAAATAAATCGTGAATTCTGTGATCTAATAATTTCTGTCTTTAAATTTCTTAGAAATTTTTGTGATTTTGGCAGATTCCTCCCGATCAATTTTTTGGAATTTTCAAAATTTTCTCACAGTCACGATAATTCAGATTTCTGAATGAATCTCGAAGCATTCTCCAAGTCCTTCCGCAGTGAATCGATCAAGAGGACAAAAGGTACAACCAGCTCACAGAAATGGGGTTACGATGACTTAAGGGGGGAAACCCATATAAATGGTCGAAGATTAAGAGGAATTTCGGGATTTTTCCCAACGCAACTACTGGACTAATCGTTTCCAATTTTGGAGGCTATTTTATTGTACATTCGAAGACTTGAAAAACTTTTTTTTATGGTATCAGAGATTTCGATTAAATTTTCAACGCGATTTACTCAAAACTACATTTTCGCAATTTGCGGCAGCGATTAAAAAAACTATTCATCCGATTCATTTCAACTAAATATTTTTCGACACAAAATTGCAAACCCTCGTCGATAATCCTCCATTAAAAAAAAAAATTAATTTAACAACCATTTTTTGCATACACTGAAAAAAAAATTTGTGTGAATCAACAAAACGTTTTGTCAAATACGTTCAACTAGATATTTATTTGGTCTAACTAAATATTTAGTTTTTTGAACAATTCTGCGCTTCGGTTGACTAAAATATTATTCAGGCAAAAAAATGTTGAATTGTACTAACTAAATTATCTAGTTGAACGTATTTGACAAAAGATTTTGTTGATTCAACCATCTTTTTTTTCAGTGTAAAAATGTTCGGTGAAAATTCGATCTTTTTTCTCTGAGTGCCGCCATTATTACAATATTCAACGTTTCAAACGTTTTCTTGGTTTATCGACAGCGTACTTTCATATAGAATGTAAAGGTTTCTGATTTTTTTGTTTCGGATGAAAAACAAAAAAACTACAGCTGCCGCAATTCGACATCGCGGAAAAAATTAGTTCAGCAACGATTGGTTGCAGGCTGTTGATGAATACTTATTTTCGGCTTAAAAAAATGTTTTTCAAGTCTTTGAATGTACAATAAAATAGCCTCCAAAGTTGAAAACGATTGGTCCGGTAGTTGCGTTGGAAAAAAATCCCGAAATTCCTCGTCATCTTCAACCATTGATATGGGTTTCCCCCCTTAAGAAAACTATTTGTTTTTTTTTTTTTAGTTCAAATCAAGTATAGCAAATATTGTTTTTGCCATATTCAATGAAATTCTAACATTCTGGTGAATGGGACATTTTTTTCTTATCACGAATTATTCAATTTAAATAATTGAATTTAATTATAACATTTATTTGATTTAAAAATCATGGATACAGGATTGAAAAATCTGATTTTCACACTTTTCTGAGTTTTATTCGGCTAAGCAAATTTTACCCACCTGAAAAAAAAATGCCAATTGTTTTCGAGAACACTTTTTAGCTCACCGGAAGTTAACAAAACAAAGTTCCGGGCCAAAATAATTCGTTTACCTCCATTCACATTGTAGAATATGAAAAATCAATATTTCAAGTAACATCCCCTCTCGAAGAAGTCAGAAAAAATATGAGAGTGTTTACAGTTAAAGTTAAAGTTGACAGCTGTCAATGATATCGATGAAACAACGTCACCAACCGCGGTGCCATTAAATTCTCCAATATCCGTGACTATAATTAATTAATCAAACGGTAATCCACTCGTCCAATTGCATTCCAATCAATTTACCTTATTCATCGAGACCAGACAATCTACTGACCACGATCCCCGGACAATTATCTTCTCAACCTCCTCTAAAATTTCAATTATCTTGAATACTCGACGACGAGACGCTGTCTCGTCTCTTATAAAATCCTTCTCGATTTTCCACGTCATACGGGATGCAAAATCCGGAATATCCGAGACAAATATTCATCCGAGCTGAGAAAAATCGCTGAGCTGAGAAAAATCACTGAGAAAATTTTTTTGTTGAAAATGCAACAATTTGTTTGACTCTACCAAATATTTGTTTCCGGACGTTCATCAGTGAGATCATTTTGGTAATTCAACAAAGATACAGTGGAAATTTTAGTTAAATCGGTTAAATCGTTGCTTGAATGGCCAAAGTTTCAGTTCAATCAAATGAATATCTTTGTACCAAATAAATTGTGTGATTGAAAATACGAATTGTTTTTTTGTTACAGCTAAATTCATTTAGTTAAAATACACCAGAAATCAACGAAATATTTCTATACAGCAACTCAGTAACGTGTAAATTGGACTAAACTGTAAATGGAAATTGACCAAATAATTTCGTTCACCTCATATCTTATGGTTAACCAAATCCATTTGTTGAATGAATTATAGTTTCATTATTTCAAACAAATTAATATTGAATCAACTTAATTTTTTTCAACTAAATGGATTTAGTTGTTTTAACTGGACTTTTTTCTCAGTGTAACGTCTCGCCAGAACCTGCTGAATAAGGTTTTACCTTGTCATGAAATTATGTCAAATCCTCTTCCTTGTACTTTTTATTCGAATCGTGTTTGTCGCCATTTTGTAAAAGTGGAAAAGTTCAGAGTCCGAAAACGTCAGAGTGCTATCATCCGGATCAGATGCTCCTTCTGTCGCCTTCATCCTCGTCGAAGATTTTGGGGGGTTGCGCCGGAGTTTAGTTCGGAGGTTGGCGTCTGGTTTAACGGGTTATACGCAGTCAGGAGGCCTAAAAATGGGATTTTTTAAGATGTTTTCTGGAAAGATATTTTAATTTATTAACCTAAAAGTTCACATACATATTTTTGTAACTTTAAACTTTATTTTGAAATTTTTTTTTTTTCAATAATGATTCTTGAAGCCGCTGTAGCCGATCTCCGGGAGGTCCTTTAAGAAAAGGAGTTTTGCGGTGAGCACGATATCTCTGAATTGGATAATCCAAAATGACTAACTATAGAAAAGATGTCTTTATTATAAGGTATAATCTAATATTTGATCGAAGGAATAAGCAAGATATCAATTTTTAACAAAATGGCGGCTTCTAAAAAAAATCCTATTTTTGGTAAAATAATATTTAAAAATCTTTATCGGTAAAAAAAACTTTCGATTAATTACTAAAAAATATATTTATAAAGCTTGGGTAAAAATTTGAGACTGATCGGTTATGCAGTTTCTGAAAAATCTTGCACGCCATCTTTAAAAACACAGTTTTGAGAAAAACGCTTTCAAAGTTTCAAAAGTACTTTCAAAGCACAACTTCAAAAATATTTGTACGATTGGTATGAAATTTTCTGTGTATATACTTAAAAATATGGACATCACAAAAATGAAATTTAAAAAAATCGCTTTTTTGAAAATCCTGACTAACCCCCTTAAGGGTTTACGGCGTCAGGTGCACCAACCTGCATGAGCTTGGCTATTTTTGCCTGTTTGTGTATGGTTTTCCATATCGATGTACAGCCAATGCCGCTGATGTATATTAGTCCGCAACGTGTGTCAGGACGGAGGTAATAGAGACAGTAAGAGAGAGGGCGAGAGAAAAAGAGAGGGTGAGAGCGTCAGTGGAGCGTTGGGTCGCGCGAGTATCGATTTCAACGACTAGGAAAATGTCCAAGGTTCACATGCACATACGTATATATGGGGCATTCCAAGTGAAATCGTGGGGTCTTTTCCCTCGGGTCATCAGATCCCTGCAGAACTTTTTTTTCGCACTGATTCCACTTCAAAAACAGCCTAATTTTTTAAAGATTTTTCTCGCCACTCCTTCAGGTGGCGCTGCGATGATTTTTGTGTAAAAAGGGATAACTGAAAAAACACCATTTTTTAAATTCTGCAATTTTTCCACAGATTTTGAGTTCCTAACATAAAATAAAAAAATTAATTCCTAATACCCCTGACACGAGTAAAAAAATAAAAGAATAATAAAACATGTCTCGGAAAATTTTGATATTTTGCATGTTTTTCAAAATAAATGAGAAAAATCTGTTTTTTCCAATAAAATATTTTTCTCATTTATTTTAGAAAATATGCAAACTATCAAAAATTTTCGAGACATGTTTTATTTTTATTTTATTATTTACACTTGTAAGGAGCATTAGGAATTAATTTTTTAATTTTTATTTTATTTTTTTACTCATGTAAGGGGTAGTAGGAATTAATTTTTTTACTTTATTTTAGAAACTGAAAAAAAAAGCAATTTATTAAAAAAAAATATGAGGTAGCCGCATCCCTCTTTCTAATTATGATAGATATTACTTATTTTTAACCCAGAATCTGTGGAAAAAATTGCAGAATTTTAAAAATGGTGTTTTTTGTCATCTTTTTTTTACACAAAAATGATCGTCGCGCCACCTGAAGGAGTGGCGAGAAAAATCTTTTAAAAAATTAGGCTGTTTTTGAAGTGAAATCAACGCAAAAAAAAGTTATGCAAGGATCTGATGACCCGAGGGAAATGATCCCGCGATTTCACTGGGAATGCCCCATATATATGAGGGTATATCGGGCAAACAGTATCAGTGGCCGATGCCGCCGCCATATTATAGCAAATCTTGGGTCTTTTCCCCCATGAAAATGGAATATATCGTTAGATATATGCGGCACATGCACGAGATTTAGAACTTATTGGGGTTGTAAATATTTCAGCTATTTCTTGGATATATTTATGATCTATATATTTGAGATGTATTTTCTTAACATAAACAGTAGATATATTATGGATAATATACACTACCGGCGAAAAGTTTCCAGACAAAACTTCAAAAAAAGGTTTGGAACGTTTTTGTATGACATTTCGCCGGAAATCAACGTAAATTAATTTAACAAATGGCATTTTAAAGGTGAAGAATTCGGCTTCATTTTCTGATTTTTTAAATTATTTTTACAATTTGTTTTTAGATTTGGACTCTATTTTCATAACAGCTGTTTTTCGCCTTTTTCCCTCTCTTCAAGTGCACCCATCTTCTAGAGACATTTTTTCAAATACATTCTTACGATTGGATTCATAAAGGGGAAAGTTTAAGCTTCAATTTCCTTTTTTTAACACCTTGAGCGATTTTTTTTCAACGTTATTCTGTTTTTTGTGAAAAAAGAGGAAATTTGAAAAAACTCGTATAACACGAAAACAAAGAGGATTAATGAAAAACTTTAAGATAGCAAAAAGTTGCGTCTGTTTTCGTTGATTTCAAAGGAATTTTTTCAGATTTTTTTTCCAACATTATTTTTTCTCATGTCAAGGATGGAAAAAAAATTTGGGAAAAAAAAATTCCAATGTGTTGAAAATGGTAAAATAAAGTATTTTCCGCTCTTGAAATTTTATCAATAATCTCATAGTTCTCGAGTTGTGGTAATTGAATTATCTGAGCTCCGACCCAGAAAATGAGACAACAAATTTTTGAAACAAAACATCTGAAAAAATTCCACTGAACTCACCGAAAACAGACGTAACTTTTTGCTATGTTGAAGTTTTTCATGAATCATCTTTGTTTTCGTGTTATACGGGATTTTTTTAATTTCCACTTTTTCACAAAAAACAGAATAACTTTGGAAAAAAAATCGTTCAAAGTTTTTAAAAAAAGGGAATTGAAGCTCAAACTTTCCCGTTTATGAATCTAATCATAAAAATGTATTAAACAAATTTCCTCTCGAATTGTTCGTATAATTGAACGAATATATTGGAAAACCTTCATTAATCATTATTTTGAGGAATTATTTGGTAAGTGGATTCGCTGCGTTGTTAAATTTTTAGCTGAAGACTTCAATTTATATTTTATATTTCACATTTGATAACATTATATTATTATATTATATATTGTGATATAGTATAATATATAATAATAATAATATAATAAACAATTATATCATTTTATATTAAATGATAAATATTTTCCATTCCGCTTTTGAAGATAATTCAAGATAAAATTTTGTTTTTGCAATTGTTTCCTGAATCCTACGGATTCCAAAAATATTTGCATGTTTTGGATAATCGCGAAAAAACACATCGAGATTTCAAATTAAATTTCCGGGAAAACGAGAGGAAACTTCTGTCCTTTTGGTGATATATTATAAATTTAAATCATATTACAGATAAATTTAAATCATATTTACAGATAGAAAGAAACGTTGCGAGATCCATTTGACCTTGACCATTGGAAACGATTGATCAATCAGCGCAATATTTCACGGTTTTCATTTTTGAAAACTCAATCGCTGAACAAAATTCCCTTTTTCCGGGGTTTTGGCTTCGAGTCCTTTTTTCAGAGATTTCCTTTATCAGAGATATAAACTTTGAAAGGCCACGTTGAATAAGCTTCTTTTTTGGTCTCCTGAACCCAAAAGTATTCTGCAGCTTTTTGGGCTTTACAAACGTACAAACAGGATTCTTCTTCAAACGACAGGATGCACGAGCATTTTCGTGGCTACACTCTCCTTTCATGGGAATTTCAATTCTTCTGAGGCTTGGAAAAAGGGCGTGAATGCGAGGGGTGGAATTCGCGATGTTTACGAAAGAGGGACTCAACGGTTTTACAGATACATCCTGCTGTATTACAGATACAGACTCGAGCAACGATTCGCACTTTCCTCGGCCCTTAAGCAGCCTCAAGTGCCTCTTTTCCTTCGCTTCAATCCGCTGTCATTTTTAGCCCTTTCTCTTTTGTTCCTCTCACAATTCGACGTGTACAATGGGATGTGCGAAGAGGCCCTCTTTTTCCTAAGTTCACTACGCACCGAAATGGCTCACGGCTGATTTTCCGGCCTTTTATTTTTCGTCTCTTCATCTCGTTTCACCTCTCAATTCGCGTCGTTGAAATGCGTTATATTCAAGTTTTTAATGGAGTTCCGGAGGCTCTCTTTGCTTTTTACTTCAGGAACAATTAAAAGAGAATATCTTGAGGGGCTACTTTGTTATTAGCATTGGCATTGTCAATGCTGAAATGATTTTAACGAGTTTTCTCAATCGACGTTTTTCCCAATCGAAGCCTTCTTCAGCTTTGATTATTCTGGATTGCATAAATTTCGCGATCCTTCAACGACCGATCCATTCATCTTTTCCATCAATTTATATGCATTCAATTGACGTTTGGAGGCCTCGAATTTTACTGCTGAATATACACTCGTCGGAGAGTGCCCTGGGCAATTTTGAGAGCCAAAAGCGGAGAATCCGGGACAAGGAGAAAAATCGTTTATCTCGAGTGACGAAAGAAATCTGCCTACGATCACCGCCAAAAGAATCTGCAAACTCTGCTCTTATGCCCAGTTTTTGTGCCTCAACCTTTTAGGCAATCGATTTATGGTTATATTAAAAAATAGCCTTTATCTCGTTCGCTCTACGTTCTGATATCGGCTCTGACAAATTCAATATCTGTCCTGAAAAAGAGTATAATGCCTCATAAGATTTTTTTCATCGTTTACAGAAAAAAAAATGATATTGCCAATGGTCTATTTTACTCGTGATCTTATAGTAGAAAGTTGAATTGCAATAATTTCTCCACTACTTTATTTATCTTCCATCCGAATTCCAAGTTTTTTACATTTTTAATTTTTTACACTTATTATTATCACAATCAATGTTTTCCCTAGAAAATTGCCTGTAATTTTTTTTATTGTCTCGGATTTCGATTCTTTAAATTTTGTAAATTTTTTAATTCGGACATTTTTTGATAGAAAGTACAATACACTGAGAGCAAAAATTATTGAATTTGAGAACATGAATTTATTAATTAAATGAAAGTATTAATTCGATTATTTATTTGTTGTACCAAGAAAATCACTCTTCATTTAAAAAAATATTTTCACGGATCTATTACTCCATTATATTAAACTCTTATCTAATAGTAACGATTAAATGCATGATAGATTTGATTAAATTTGTATGCATTGAATTAATTACATTGATCGCATCATAAACATGAGATTATTTGGATCTAATAAATAACTTCAATACGAAACTATTTTTTTCGAACAAAATTATTTCTTTGCAATGAATTCATCATTATTTTACTTCTAAAAAAATTTCTGTAGTTTTTTCAATATTTATTAGATATAAAATTGATTGTGATTATTTTAAAAGAAGCTGAAGTAAAATAAATAATACATTATTTTGTTCCAATAGAATGTTTGTTTGGAATGATTGAATTTTTATTTCCTTCAAGCAAAGAATTATCATTTCTATCTAGAATACTTTAATAGTATACATAAATTGTCAAAATTAAAAAACTGGTTATTTAAATGTTTTCTTTTATTCGAATCTTCATAACTCCTAACTTTTTTCAAGTGCATAGTAGTAGTCGATAGCGTGTTAGGTAGTTAGGTAGGATAGGTATGATGGTAGGTAGGGTCGAGGGTTCGAATCTCGGTCGGACAGAGAAATTAGATCGGAGAATTGGCGCAGATTTTTCTTTTTTTTCTATTTATCTCTATTTGGGGTCACTAAACAATGCATATTAGATTATTTGGCAAGGGCTATATATTTTTTATAAAATGTTTAGCACCAATTAATAAACACGCATTTGATTGAATCAATCATTTTTCCTGTTGATTGGACTAATTAATTTGTTGATTCAACAATTTTTTTTTCTCAGTGCTTCCTGTACTAAAAGACATGCATGTTTTGAATGATAAAATGTGTTCTTGATTCAAACAACATATTACATATAATTGATGACATGTTGTTAGATTCAAGTAAATTCGTTGATTGAAACAGAAATTTGTGGAATTGACTGAAAAAAATGAACCTAGTAAATATATAAGGGAACCAATCTAATATGTTTTGGCAAATAATGAAAAAAATGATTTTTTGCCTTCAAAACTTTATTTCATTGGTTCTAGTAATTTTTTCTCTCAGTGTAGTCATGATTGCTTATAAATTATTTTATATTCCCATTCCTTAACTTTTTTAGATTTTTGAATGAGGTTATTTTTGGTTAAAAATAATCACAATAAATGTTTTGATTCATGATTTTATGGTAGGAAGTGTAATCGCTATAATTTTTCTATTTTTCATAAATCATTTTGTATTTCATTCCTCAACTGTTGTACATTTTTAAATAAGGTCATTTTTGGTTTGAAATTATTATGATAAATGTTTCCCACACCGCAACCACAACCTGTCTTTTCCTCCAAATTTGTTAATCCCAATAATTTCGTAAAAATTATCACAACAAATGTTTTTGGCATTAACAATTAATCATATTTCTCCACTTCCCATGAATAATTTAATATTTCGTCAATTGATAAAATCACAATAACGATTCGATCGGTTTACTCCTCCTCGCTGTTTTTCTCGCACGTGCCCACGAGGATTAAATCACTTTGATCCTTAGAGAACGTTTTTTGTGAACGCTTGCACCATCTCTCGTGAAACCCTCGCTGTATCATACACCGGTAAGCTTTTTTTTATCCACCTTCGGTATTGTAAAAAACTAGAAGAGATTTCTGTTTCTCTGCAAAAAGTAAGTGTATTTCCTGTATAATCAAGACTTGCGTTTGATTTTACATTTGACACCATTTTTTTCGTGATAGAGGCTTCTTGAGCCTCAAACTTCTTAGATTTATCGACATACTTAGCAAATTTCACTCTGACTGCTCTTAGCTCATCAGTCGGTATTGTAGGAATCTTTTATATCTTTCGGAGAGCAGAGAAAACTCTAGCGTCGGTAATGTAGATTCCTGTCCCAGGATTCGCTGCCAGAGTGCATTCTTGACCGCGATTCAGAAGTCTCTGTAGTTTCCAGAGATTTTTTTTTAATTGTTTGCACAGACCCTCGAGCTTCGTCGGTTTCTCGCCAGATGGCGGGGAAAAGACTTTATCGACCGTGCCCGAAAATGTCGCAGAAGCTCCAAGCGGGGGAATGTGGAGTAGTACAAATGTGATCGATCGTAGCCAACGAATGTTAAAGGAGGGGTCGATTGTTCATGAGGGGTTGAATATAACGGGGTGGGCGAATGGAGGCGTCGCGTCGCACCGGATATTTCAATACACTTATCTCCCGGGGCGTGGTATCTCGATTTGTAATTAACAATCAAGCGAATACTAATTACCACATACCGCATTATGTATATCACTGAAATTGTAGATTCAGGATTATTCAAGCGCCACACAAATTTGATGCAGCACCGCAATTTCGCCAACGCATTTGTGTGTACATCTCTCTTTTTTAAATTTAATTTAAGGGAGCATTCTGGTCTAGAATTTTGAAAAACTCAATTTTTTTACATTCTCAATGTTTAGACCTTTGAGAATATATCCTTGGAGGTAAATTTTTTAATTGCAATAATTTACGGAATTATAGCTATTTTAGTGACGCAACAACTACGTCCGTCACGTCGGATCGTAACTTCAAGGGGTATTCTGGTCTACAATTTTGAAAAAATCAATTTTTTTGCATATTCTTAAAGCTTTTAGATCTTGAAGAATATATCCTTGAAAGGAAATGTTTAAATTGCAATAATTTACGGAGTTATAGTTATTTTAGTGACGTAGCAACTACGCATTTTTGCAAGTATCGGGCTAAAATTTTTTGCACAAATACACTAGATGATAAGAATTGTTAGGGTCAAATTTGGTGAAAAACGCTAGAAAGGTTTGTTCTAAAAAAAATTTAGACATTTCCAGAAAAATGCTTGTGAACACTTTCGTAATTAAGCAGCTGTTTTGCAGTTGGCACCCTGAAATTTTATGTATAGATACACTTTATGATAAGAACTATTTGAATTGAATTTGGGAAACTTTGCTCAAGACGTTTGGTTTAAAAAAAATTATTATTTTTCGCAAAAAAGTGTAAGCTCTGTAGCTTTTTTAATTTTGCATCTATCGAGGTGAATTGTTTTATGCTGACACATTAAATACCAAGGAAAAACAATATAGAATTTCGGAAAAAATGCATAAGGGGCTTGGCTGAAAGAAAATTTTGAAATTTTCAAAAAATTATTATCAGCGTTTCAGCTTTCGTAATTTTGCAAGTATCTGGATGAAACTTCGCACAAATGCATAAGGTGATGAATAAATTGATATTGAATGAGCAGCAAGAGATCGTAGAATATTAAAATTTTATGAAAATGATGAATAAATCGTGCAAATTGGAAATTTGCACATAGCTTCCTCATTTGTTTTCGTCTATCGTCAAGCTTCCTTTATGAGGAAGCCATGAAAATAAACATACATGAAATAAAGGTGGTCAAGAAGGACCTCATAGAGGAGGCCTGACGATAGACGAAAACAAATGAGGAAGCTATGTGCAAATTTCCAATTTGCACAATTTTTTTAAATTTTGTATCAGAGGTGACTAGAAAGGTTGCTATCGTGACAGCAGCATACCCCTTTTTTACCCCCAACTTTACCAGCTTATTTAACTTTCATTTATTTAATTTTCGCCAACTCATTTAATTTTCATTTATTTTCTCAAAATTTTCTCAAAATATTTTCTCAAAATTTCAACTTATTTACTTTTCATTTATTTTCTTGAAATTTTGTTTTATTGTTAAGATATTAATAAATATGTTTTAAAAAAAGAATCGTAAATATATACATATTTTTTTTACTGAGATCGACAAAACGCTCAAAACGTATGTCTCGAGACCAGAATACCGCCTTAAGATATTAGTATATTTTAGGAGGCCAAAAAAGCAAATTTTCAAGATTTTTTCTCAGCTTCTTTATCAGATATGGCTATAAAACTAGTTTTACAACATTATTTCATCCTTCGAAAATACAAAATTTTGTTTTTTTTTTACTTTGATTTGAACAATTTATAGAAGTCGAAAATGCCTTGTCAGACAGTTAATTTCAGGATTAGCAAGTTTGAAACAAAAAAAATAAAAAAGCATTTTATAGAGGAAGGTTTCTTACACAACAATTTACCACCGTCAATGAAAAATCAATCAAAAAAATTGCGGATGTTTGAAATGAAAAAGACAAATTTAATTTTTAGTAATTTATTTCAAACATCCGCCATTTCTTTTCAATCGATTATGCTCCTTGCTCTTTAAAATGCTTCATTTTTTTTTGTTTCAGACTTGCCAATCCTGAGTTTAACTGTCGGCCATGGGACAAGACTATAAATTATTCAAAGAATTAAAATGATTTTTTTTTTTTTCGAAGGATGGAACAATGTTGTAAAAACAGTTTTATAACCATATCTGTTAAGGATGTTGAGTCCCAAATCGAAAATGATGAGAAAATTCTGAAAATTTGGTATGTTTTTGGATGAATTATTTAAGAGGTTGTGTACAAATTTCACGACGATTAGGAAGCTCGGTATCGAACAATTAACATTAACAAATTAAACTAAATTAAATGTAGTCTTATGGAAACTGATATAACTTTGCGATAAGTTTTTTTTTGACCTCTCAATTTTTTTATATCTACAATACGGAAACAAAACGAAGTTTATTGATAAATATTTTTTTTATTTGTTTAAAAAATTGTTTTTAACCAAATGTTAATTATTTAATAACGAGCTTCCTAATCGTCGTGAAATTTTTACACGACCTCTGAAATACTTCATACAAAAACATACCAAATTTTCAAAATTTTCTCATCATTTTGCTTCCTCATAAAGGAACCTTTGTTTTCGTGAAAAAATTTTTTTTCGAGATTTTTATGTCAATGTGTTCAAAATGTCCTAAAACATCGAGAAATCATATTTAAAAAAAATGTCCGCATGGATGTGTGTGTGTGTGTGTGTGTGTGTGTGTGTGTGTGTGTGTGCGTGTGTGCGTGTGTATGTATGTATCCTGAGTTTCTGATGTAAATTATTAATAACTCGAGAACGCTTCGTGATATCGAGCTAAAATTTGGCACACTTGTAGAGCACGAATTGCTTTTCATTTTGAAAAAAAAAATTAATTTACTTCTAACGGGTGTTCAGATTTTATTGACTTTTTTCGTTTTTGCAAGAATGGCGTAAACGCTCTAACTTGTGCAATTTTCAAGATATTGCACTCAAACTTTGTACAGAATTAGTATAACTATTAAGGTTGTTTGGTATTGAATTTGGCGAAAATCCATCGAGGGATTAAAATTTTATGAAATTTTGAATTTTTTGAAAAATCGCCTAAACGCTCTAACTTGCGCAATTTTACAGATATTGTACTGAAACTTTGCACAGAGGTAATATAGCTATGAAGGTTGTTCGCTATTAAATTTGGCAAAAATCTATCGAGGGATTAAAATTTTATGAAATTTTGAATTTTTTGAAAAATAGCGCAAGCACTTACACAATTTTCAATATATTTCACAGAAACTTTGTACAATACTTGTATAGCTATCAAGGTTTGTTCGCGATCAAATTTGGCGAAAATTGATCGAATTTGCACATTGATTACTAATTATTTTCAATGGTTAACAAAGCTTCCTTTATGAGGAAGCCAAATTTGATCGCCATACCGTGTGTTAAGGGAAGCTATGTGAACTATGGATACAGATGAGGAAGCAATGTGCAAATTTCAATTTGCAGGGTGTTTTCATTTTAACCCTTAAGGAGGTTGAAGTAATGATGATAGAATTCCGAAAATTTGGTATGTTTTTACATGCAGTATTCAGGAGGTCGTGTAAAAATTTCACGACCATTGAGGAGCTATTCATTGAGCAATCAACATAAACAAGTTTCATAGGGACTCAACATCCTTAACAAGTTTCATAGGGACTCAACATCCTTAAAGGAGCCCAGAAAAAGTCTTGAAAATTTGCTTTTTATGGCCGTCTAAAGTAGACTAGTATACCTTAACCCATTTAAAAACTGAAAAAATACTAATTTCCGTCTATTATACGTCAAAGTTAGGGTGGAAAGCTTGAAAATGTTTTTTCTTGCCCAAGATTATCCTCCAGCACTGCAGTTGAATTTCTGCGGGTGTTTTATCATCATATCGTATACAAATACCTAACCACCAAGGTTAGCCGGATCCTCGCGTGAAATACCGCAGCGTATTTAAAAGTACAGAAGCTGCAGTGACCCCATGTTGGAGCTTGAATCTCTTTCTTTTTATTTCTCAGCCGCTAACGATGCTAACGAGCAACGTCGCGGCTTCTCGGTCCTTACATTTTACAGTATCTTCCGTTGGTATTGTACTCTGGAGGAGCTGGAACCACGACTGCACCCTCTTTGCCTTTGCCTTCCTGCCTTGCACACCCTCATCCTCTGTTTTCTCTCTCATCCCCCGAATCCCGGCGCGCGGTGTATAATAATTTTATGCAAATATAAACAATTATTCGCTCAGTCGCTTTGAACGAGAATGCATGGCAAAACCCGTTGACTTAATTCATCCAGCAACCCCGTTCACTGTGACTCTCACCCCTTTCTCATTCCTTATCCATGCAGTCTTTGCACAAACCTCGGGGCTGTACTCAAGCTTCAAGAATACTGCGACCCCTCCTCGAAAATTCTTTGCGATACAATTTCATCCCGGCATTTATACGATGAGGCATATACTTGACCCATTATTCACGGCACCGACTCAAATCTTGATCCAAATCTCGACGAAAATTAAATACAGAGATATACATTGCTCTGTCAAGGTTACTTTTTTTTCTTACATTCTTTCGTTGTATTTTTTCATTTGATGCTTCCTGTACGGTTTTTTCTATCGACGAGCCATTGCAGGGCCGAATAACAAGAATCTCGAATGCAATGGGTGGAATTAGGGTTAACTTCAACATATGTTATGGTTAATGTGGTTAACTCTGTTTTTGTTTTAGTTAGAAGATGCTGACTTCAATGTCATTATTTTATAGTAATCCCAACTAAAAATATCGCAATGGCAATTATCAATTTGAGCCAAATCGAAAATATGGGTAAACCTAACTTTCAATTTGGAACTAAATTGCACCATCGTAAAAGGGTCCAACAGGACCCTTTTTCAAACTCTTCGTCGGTAGAGCATTTTTTTCTTTGTCAGATATGAAATCAGAAACAAACACAAAATTTCTTTTTATCAATAAAGACTATTAATAAAGACTATGGTGTTACTGGAAATGTCGTTTGTCTAAAAAAGGTTCTGATTTTGAGATAAATATAAAGTTTTTAAAAATTGCACACGGTATTTAAACAAAAATATCCTACCCTAAACCAAAAATAATATTATAAAGAATTATAAATTTTATCGAAATCGGATTGGTAAATCCCGCGATATTTGGTTAACGATTTAGAAAGTATAGTTTCGAGAAAAACGTAAAACCATTCGTGTAATTCGTTGATCTATTTGCTGCCGCGTATTCATAAAATTGATGAAGCTCCAGGAATAATTTTGACCGTAGAATTTCGACCAGGAGAAATGCTTAAATAATTCTTAAAACTATAACCACTAAATCTAAACAACGAACAATTTCACTATTTTTAAAATCTGAAGCTTCAGGGGTCCTTCAATGAAATTAAAGACAAAATAGTGAGGCCACCTGCACCCATTAATTACCCTATTATTCGTTTCTCAATCCATCAAACTATCTTCGAGAAAAATGAGTTAACCAAATTTTGAGGTTATGCTAACCTTCATCCTGCCCTGAAAGAAATACCTTGTGGATGGTTTTCCAAGCTTTGCTCTGTTTGATTTGATCGATTGATTGATAATTCGTTTCTCAATCTATCAAACTATCTTTGAGCAAAATGAGTTAACCAAATTTTGAGGTTATCTTAACCTTCATCCTGCCCTGAAGGAAATGCCTTGTGGATGGTTTTCCAAGCTTTGCTCTGTTTGATTTTCGAAAACTTTGAAACTGCTCGTACATGGATGTGTCTCGCTATCGTGGTGTTTCCACTGACATTCTCAAATAGTTTCCGCAAAGCGAGAGAGGTAGAGATAGGGGAAGAGAGAGAGGAAGCTCAAATGCAGATTAGGACAGGTGCACCGGCGCCGCGGCATATTGTTTCACCCGTTGCCCCATTGTTTGTCGCATCAACTCTCGTGTTCCCGCGATCCACCAACATTTCCTACCAACCCTTAACTCTCTCTCTCTCTCTCCCTCTCTCACTGTCGTATATACATGTTTCTATATGATGCATATGGGAAGCTCGTAGGCGCGCGTCAGGTTGACAGTTTTCTTCAATTCGGTATACACAGTTTTCGGGCATGACAACGCGCGAATGACGCGCCCATAAATTCGCGGTGGCGCGAGATAACCTCGCCCTGTACCTACCAAAACTTGTGCCAATCTCTGGGGTCGGCTCCGACGTTTCTCGACAGAGCATGAAGCAATTTAATAACACCATTCCAATATATCTCGATTCTACTTTTATACGGTATACGAAGCCAAATATAGGTTACCTTTCTCTGGATCTCTCCATCAATTTTGCCCATTTTTCAATTAATCGTTTTTGAACCGTAGTTCTTGTTTTGGATGTATTGTTGGTCATTTCTTTAAAAATTAGGTTATTTATGTTAGTGCAATTAAAAATTTTGTTTCAAGAAAGATTTTACGATATTTAGTAATAAGTTTCAACATTTTGCCGGAAACTAAAAAAAAAAGTAAAATTTACTTCCACTTTGACCTTGAATAACTTTTGAAAGAGTGAGTTTATCGAAAAATGATAAGAGATTTTTTTTGTAGAGCGTTCAATCCTCTACAATAATATGTATCGTTCATTTTGGAACATTGACTTGAAGCCAAGGTATGAAATTTCAAATTTCAATTTTTTTTTCCTGTTATTTAAATGGGAAATAGGAATTTGCGATGAGACATGCCTAAATATTTATATTAAGAGCTCTGCTTTTAACAGGCATCTTTTTTCACCTTCCCGAAAGTATTTAATATGTTATTTCGAAAAACAAAAAATAGACCCTATTTTTAATCACTTTAATATATACAAACATTCCTCTTTCTTACTGAAAATGAATTTTTATGTACTTATGAGTGGAAGCTTTTAACTTAAGGGGTTACATCAGTTTCGAAGGTTACAAAAAGCATTTTTCTATTTTTTTTTGTGTAATAAATAAATTATTTATATCAGAATTTCTAGTATATAAAAGAGCAGCATTTAAACAATATTCCATAAAATTTCCGTTACAAAAATTTCCAAAATTCAGACCCTCAAAAAAGAGTCCTCAGGATTAATTCATGATAACTTTATCTGAAGTTGAAAAACCAAATTTGATCTGATAGTAGATATGTATATAGCTCGTGATTGATGAAGAATTTTGATAGAAAAATTGAAATTTGAATTTGTGGCAAAATTGTAGGCAAAACAATTTTTAGTATAATTTACACCAGCAATCGCCTGGTAAAATTAATTGTGATAGAAAAACCTTCCTTCAATGACTAGTCAATCTTATTTTGAAGAAGTGTGCAAAATTTTGATGAGATCAGAAGTAGTTTTTGAGAAATCGGTCTACCGACTCCAAAAACAGTGTTTTTGCAAAACCGCTCTCTCTCTTTCCTGGACTTTTATTTCGATTGACTTGAGAAGTTGGAAAAATATTCTCGACATATTGCGATATCGGATAAAAAAATTAAAAAATGAATGCATACAAATTTTTAATCCCTTCAATTCCTTTTGACGACGGTAAATACATTCCGCCAAGTAAATAATGTTTTTTTTTCACCCATGCAAGATTTTCGTGCTTTTCACCATATGCGTAGACAGCCGAAAAGTGACTCTTTTCTGACAGCTAAGGGCGAAAACAGACGAGTTCGCTTCTTTTTTCCCCTCCGGGGAAAAAAGAACCGAACTCGTCTGTTTTCACTCTTAGATGTCAAAAAAGAGCCCCTTTTTGGGTTCTTTTGAGTGAAAAAAGAGCCCCTTTTTGGCTATCCACGCATATACTGAAAAGCACGAAAATCTCCCATGGGGAAAAAAAAGATCGTGTGCAACGCGGGCCAGAGATTCGTCTTTTGTCTTGCGTGGTTGCGGCCCTCGCTTCACTCGTTGCGGCAAACTTCACGCTCGACAAAAAGACTTATCTCTGGCCCTAGATGCACAGAATACTATTTTTCTCTCAAATTCTCAAACTAGTGCGAATCCTTTCGCAATCGCCGTTCTCCCGGCTTTAAATCATTCGTCCCAACCTGCGTGAATTCCAATTCGGGTACATGAGTTCCCAACTCGGTAAATCCCTTCGATGAATTCATCGTTTTCTCCGCTCTAGCGTTAATCCCCGCTTCAGGAGAAAGCCGAGGATTCCGGAAGCTCTCGCCTCCTCTTGGGAAATCGAATTTCCTGTTTCCACGTATATAATACACGAGGATATTTCCCGACTGTACTTCGAGTGAAGAAAGTGTTTATCCATTGCCGAATGTTCGGGAAATAACTCGAGTTTTTGTTGGAAGCTCTGTTGAAGAATTAACGCCGGAAAGATACATTGTTTCCTCACTCCGACGTCGCTCTGCAGTCTTTGATGATTTCTGCGCGATTATTTCAAGCTCGTTTCGTGAAATTTCATTTGAAAAATCGACTTTATGAGCTTCGATGTAATTACCGCTCGAAGTGTGCTTTAGTCATCTCACGCCCTCGTGAAAGCGTCGTTGCAATACGCGAAATTGGAGCACAAGACGGAAATGCCTCCAGCTGCTGTTGCAAGCACACATATATATGGGGCATTCCATCCCAAATCGGACTGTTTGAAAAACTTTTTTTTTTCATTTCCTCAATTTTTTAATATTTTTAAGTACCCATCAAAAGACCCTTCCTGTTAAATTTTGAGAGTTTTTTCGATTACCCGTTCAAAAGATATTAAATTAACAAAAAAACCGCTCTTTTTTTGGTATTTTGGTCATAACTTCTTCAATAACGGTCCAAATTAATTTTTTTTTTCAAAATTTTTGTTTTTTATGGCCTTTTCAGAAAAGAATGCAACAAAAATATTCCACGTGTTTTTGAATGAGTTTTTTGAGTTTTAAACGTAAAATCGCGTTTTCAAAAGTGAATGTCATTCTTGATTTTTTTTTAAATTTTTTGTTTCAAACATCTATCTATTCAACAATTTTTAAGACTAGTCCGATCGTGGGATCTCAATGACTACTATTTTTTTTCGATTTTTGAAAATTAAAAAATTTTTTTTTTTTTATAAATCATTATGAATACCAATTTTTGTTACTGTATAGTATTTTTTTCAATATTTAGAATTTATTTTGACACTTTTTTTATTGTTAACAGGTTCTTAAAATTAATAATTAATCGTTAAGTCTGTTTATGAACAATAATAACATCAGTTGTTATTTATTCACGTATTTTTTTGAAAACGTTACATATACGATTATTTCCTGAATCAGAATATTCTTTTGCCAATACATTTCCGTTGCTCATTGGAATAATTGAATGAAATTTTTGTGTCCCCCTGTGATTGACTTCGCAGTATTTTATCGTAAATAAAATCTTGAACTGTTGTTATTTGCTCATCGATTAATTATTAATTTTAAAAATCTGTGAACAATGGAAAAGAGTCAAAATTAATCCAAAATGATTTAAAAAAATACTATACAGTAACAAAAATTGGTATTCATAATAATTTATTTGAAATTTTTTTTTTTTAATTTTCAAAAATTGAAAAATAGTAGTAGTCATTGAGATCCCGCGATCGGACTAGTCTTAAAAGTTGTTGAATAGATAGATGTTTCAAATAAAAAATTAGAAAAAATAAATAAAAAATGACATTCACTTTTAAAAACGCGATTTTACGTTTAAAACTCAAAAAACTCATTCAAAAGCACGTCGAATATTTTTGTTGCGTTTTTTCCTGAAAAGGCCATAAAAAACAAACATTTTGAAAAAAAAAACTTTTAATTCGGACCATTATTAAAGAAGTTATGACCAAAATACCAAAAAAAGAGCGGTTTTTTTGTTAATTCAATAGCTTTTGAACGGGTGATGAAAAAAATCTCAAAATTTAACAGGAAGGAACTTTTGATGGGTACTTAAAAATATAAAAAAAATTGAGGAAATAAAAAAAAAAGTTTTTCAAACTGTCCGATTTGGGATGGAATGCCCCATATATATCTATATGTAGTACCAATCCCTCATGCCTTCCTTCAGAGGCGTAAACGAGCAAAAAACCCGATCTCTGCTCCTTGTAATAAAGTGTGAGAGATCGGTGAACCGGCAAACAGTGCGCCGAGGCCGAGGTATCATTAAGATCCCGAGGAATAGTCGGAGCTTTCCTTTCGAGCTTGTCGATACCAGCGTGCAGCATCCACTAACTGGAAGAATCGATAACACCATCTTTCTCTATCGTCCGCACTATTTTCACGTTCAATACATCCGCTCCTTTCTCTCTCGTTATATATATATATATATATATATATATATATAGATTCATGAAAGAACCACAGAAGAATCCTTTAGCTGCATGGTTCTCATTCCATCAATTCTCTCCGTTAATTCGTTCCCGAAGATTCATTTCTCTCGCAGGCTCGATTTATAAGACTTTTGGCAGAGATGCTTCTCAATGGCTCTCTTTTTTTTATCTCTCTTTCATCCCTTTCTTCATTCTCATCTCCCTCTCGCCGTCTTCTCTACTTTTGTCCAATTTGACAAAAACTTTTCGCGATGGATATTTTTTTATTTTCGACGAATTTCGCAGGATAGGATCGAGTTAGAAGTTAAGGGGGTATTCTGGTCAGAAGATTTGAAAAAATCGTTTTTTTGTTGGACATTCTTAAAGTTTTGACCTTTAAGAATGTATCCTCGAAAGGAAATTTTTTAAATTCTAAAAATTTACGGAGTTATAGCTATTTTAGTGACGCAGTAACTACACACGTCACGCCGGAGCAAATCGGACTATAGATGTTTTCTCACACTGAGAAAAAAATGAACCCGGATTTGTTAAGGGGGTGTCCTGAATTAGAACGTTCTAAAACCTCGTTTTTGGGGATTTTTTTAGAAGGGAAAATAAAGAAATGAAGGTTTTCAATTTTAAGGTATGAGTTTAGACATATTTAACGAATACAAACAAAAATTTGTTACAGTAAAAAAAAATTCGCTGTAGTCTTCAATCGGCGGGAGAAAGATCGACCTCGTAGTTTTTTAATGAAACAAAAAACCAATAACGGATTAAATTGATTATGAATTTTTCTTCTGGGTGAACTAAAAAAGGCGAAAAAAATGTGAAATAAAAAATTTGGGCGGGTTTACAAAAAAATGTGTTTAAAAAAAAATCAACTTTAAGGTGCTATAACAATTATTGAAATACACTTTTTGATGAACTTTCTTAGTTCACTTAGAAGAGAATTTAATACCGAATAAAAAAAACTTTCGTTCAATTAAATAGGTCGTTTAGCTTTTTTAGCTATCACGCCCGCCAATTTAGAAAAATCGTGAAAATAAAAACTGGAGAAAAAGCGTTTCAAAGTTTTCAATGGGAAAAAATACGAATTTTTAGTTTCTTACGCTGATAAACTGCTAATCTCTGTTGCTTTGTAAACATATTCTTACATAGTTTATCTATCGAGTTGAACAAAAAAAAAGGATTTATTCAAATTTTAATTCAGGACACCTCTTTAATTGTTAACAAATGTAAAGTTAAATATGACAAAATCAATGATTTGTTAACAGTTAATAAATTATTTTGACACAAATAAAATATTTCTTAATGAAATTTTGTGATAGTTAAGGAATATTTAAGTAAAAGTGCCGACTAAATATATTCCTTTACTAGAAATAAACTGTTTTCTTCGTGCAAAACTATTTTTCTCAATACATGATATCTCAAGTTCTACTCAACCGATTTACTTCAAATTTTTTACCAATCTTCAATGTATAACTCTCTATCGCCGCTACCACTTTTGTATCGAAACTATTTTTTTTACCATTGTAAAAAAATTAAAAACTATGAAAAAAAGAGTCGAAAAACGCCTTTTTTGTTCTGACTCGCCATTTTATGAATTTTTTTTTTCAGTTTTCTCTGAGGTAACGACATTCTTACCATTTAAGAATCTTTTTTTTAATTTTGTATCGGATGACTAGAAAGATTTCAATTGTTTCAGCCAGCTCACCCCTTTTTTTCTATCCCCAACTTTACCAGCTTGTAATTTAGTCAATTTTCATTTTTTTTATCTCGAAATTTTTTTTTTTCATTGTCAAAATATTAATAAATATGTTGTAAAAAAAATAATGGTAAAAATATATTTTTTTTTACTGAGCTCGACAAAACGCTCAAAATGTATGTCTCTAGAACGGAATACCGCCTTAAGGAGAGTGGAGAAACCTTCTCCGATATATATACTACAACCCCCTCTTATTGCGCTGGTATTCAAAGTTTTTCAAAAAGTTTGCCTCTCGAAAGCACAGACTCTCGAGAGCTTGAGTGAGCGGCAGGGGTCTTTTTCAACCCCACGCTCTCGTCTCGCGGTTACGATCACGGGCGCTGATTTTATACGAGACGTTCTCTCTTTCTCTCTCTCTCTCTCTCTGACTTCGTTCTTCGATCTTTTCACCAATGATGCGTATATGGCTTTCGCTTTGCACGGGGTTATACGAGCTTCCCAGTTCGAATGCAATGAAATGTAAATGGTGAAATAGAAGAAAAAATGGAAATACGTACACGTCACGAGTGTTCACATTCGTTAACATTTTTTTTTCTTGTAGTTCTCGAATATTATGATCCTTTTCCGTGATTCTCGGAACGATTGCGCGACTATTGAATAGAATTTTTCGTTTTTGTTGCATCTTCATAGAGAAACCTCTTTTCAAACTTCCTCAAAGAGTCCCACATAGGAGGGATTCTCTGTCAATTCAGCCACTTTTTTTCGATCATCTCAGATGTGCCCCATAATTGATTATATCAAAGTGCTATTAAAAGGCATTCTATGTGAATTTTTTCAGATTTTTTAATTCAAAATTTTAGAAATCGCCGTTTTTTTCCAAACGAATATATCTCGGAAACTTGAATAGTAACTGAAAAAAAATGTCTATACATAAAAGTTGTAGTTTTGTGTTAGCATTCGAGCGGAATATTTGAAATAATTTTTACATTCCGGTAACGCTGATTTTTTACCAAAAAAGGGGATAATTATTTTTTCATTAAAAAAAGGCCATTTTTTTGCTGAAAAAATTACAGAGTCTTTCAGTATATCTGACAATATCACAAAGAAATCGCCAGAGTGGCACGGATCGAGGTTCTAGGGTAAAAAAATGAAACCGCACAAATTAATTTTTTTTTCTACCGTAAAAAAAAATCCCCCCCCTTTTTTGGTAAAAAGTCAGCGTTACCGAAACGTACAAATTATTTCAAATATTCCGCTCGGAAGCTAACACAAAACTACAACTTTTATGTATCGACATTTTTTTTCAGTTACTTCAAGTTTCCGAGATATATTCATTTGAAAAAAAAACGGTGATTTCTAAAATTTTGAAGTAAAAAATCTGAAAAAATTCACATAGAATGCCTTTTAGTAGCACTTTGATATAACCATTTATGGGGCACATCTGAGATGGTCGAAATAAAAGTGGCTCAATTGACAGAGAATCTCTCATAGATTGATCGGAAGAACGATCATGATTCAATCATAATTAAATGAAATTGGAATTTAAAATCAAATTGCTCTTAATTTGTGAAAAATGTAAAAATGTATTATTTTAACGAAAAATTAAGAAGAATCTTTTGATTAATTTAATTTTTATTAATTGACCCTTCCATTAAGAAACCCTGACAGCATTTGGCGAATAATTCTTCCAAATAAAGAAATTACACGAATAATTCACGAATAATTCACACGAATTAAAAATGGTGAACTTCGATAAAAAGATAATTTTTCTTGAAAAAGTGAAAAATTTCATAGATTTTAATATCTTGACTTTTTTGTAATTTTTTCGAAAAGTACATTCAAAAATGAAAATTTTCGAAAAAAGAACGTCCCAATTAGTCAATTTTTAAAGAAGTTATAGTCGTATAAAAAAAAAGCTTTTTCTTTTGGGTTGGATAAAAAAATTTGACAATTTCCTGAAAAAAATGTTTTTATTTGGGTAGAAAAGGAAAACAAAATTTCAGCCAAATCGAAAGGGTTTTTAAGCCATTGACATGTATCGATTTGACATGGAATTAGACTGTATATGTATGTATATTATGTGAATATGAGTGAACTACTGTTACTCATTTCTTTAAAAATTAGGTAATTTATGTTAGTGTAATAAAAAATTTTCTTTCAAGAAAGATTTTACGATATTTAGTAATAATAAGTTTCAACATTTTGCCGGAAACTAAAAAAAAAGTGAAATTTGGTCGAAATTCAACTTTAACCTTGAATAACTTCTGAAGGAGTAAAATAATCGAAAAATCATGGGAGATCTTTTTTGTAGAGCGTTCAATTCTCTACGAGAATATGTGAAATTTCAAAGTTTGAAATTTTTTTTCCTGTGTTATTTAAATGGGAAATAGGAATTTGCGATTAGACATATCTAAATATTTATATTAAGAGCTCTGCTTTTAACAGGCATCTTTTTTCACTTCCCCGAAAGTATTTAATATGTTATTTCGAAAAACAAAAAATAGTCGCTCTTTTTGAATCAGTCTATTGTTAACGAATCAATTTAAACCAAACAAATCGTTTCTGTTTGTCTGAATACTGACGTTTGAATTAAAAAAAAATATTGAGATTTATCGACTGAAAGGGTCTCGAAAAATCGGCCTCATTCTCGCAGAATCCACGAGCAGAGAATGACAATTGAAATTTGAAAACTGGGTCAATTCGATCCAGCCTGAGTGCGACGATTTAACATTTTTTTTTTTCATTCAAGAGTGGAGGATTTGTTTCAAAGAGAAATGAGCGGAGTACATGAGAGAAAAATGAACAATTCCACGTCATAGGAATGGCGCGAGGGAAACCACCGGAGATTGAGAGTGCTTTGAAAGGGGCGGCGAGAGGCGAGGAAGGAAGTTAATGGCGTAAGAAACTTTAAAATTCAACATACCTGGACGTGCTTGGCTCTTCCAGATGGCTGCTCACTTGTCAAGCTATTCGTATGTGACCTACCTTTCAGCGTAGCCCTGACGTGAATTTTTCATCCGCCGCAGAAAGAAGAGGGAAAAGAGAAACAGGGAGAAAGATTTTCTTCGTTCGCGAGGGGATGGAAGTGCGCGATGCTTTTTTCGCCCTCTTCGCACTCCCTCTTTTCTCTCTTTTTTCCCTCTTGCTCAGTGCTTTTTGCTCGTCTTTCTTGGATTTTCGTATGGGCTTATCTCTGCGAGAGAACTTCTCTGTCGTTTTTGGCGTGTGGCTGAAGCTTTGAGACTCGAAAAACGCTTCGAGAGTGTGGAAGAGACGAGATCAAAAGTTGAGTGAAAATACGCTCTCCGAGTGGACGATCTCTCGATGGCACGCCTCGAGCGTTACATGCACATCAATAATATATTTTACAGAGATTTTTACCAGGAATAGGCTATAATCTTCCCTACCGATCAGCTCTCACCGTTCCAACGACGTTTCTTCCCATCTCGTAATTTTCCAATTGTTCGGCCAACTGGAAATCGATCGATTACCCCTTTTCCTATCCTATATATCCCTACATGCATATGGGGCATTCCAGGTCAAATCACGTAGTCATCGGCCTGACCCCCTCGGATTTAGTTGCCGATTTTTTTTTGAGCATATTTTGGTCTAAGAAAAAGATGTTATTTTTTTCAGATTTTGATTACTTGTTTTATCCCATAAAATAATTTTGTTTCCATAACTTTCGAGTAAAAATGAATTACGCCCAGTTTTTAAATTCTGAAATTTTTTGCATCAATTCTACAACTAAAAACTAGTATTTTCATCATAGTTCGAGAGTGGGCCGAGAATAATTAATATTTTTTTTTAATTAAAGAAAAAAAAATTGTTTACAATTTTTTTAAATTAAATATTTTAATGATGGTTTCCTATAGGGGAAAAAAAATAAAGATAAATTGTGTCTTGGTAAAAAAAAATTTTCCTATGTTTTGATAATATATTTTCTGTATTTCGATAATAGATTTCCTATATTTTAGTAATAGATTTGATAAAATCGATTAATTAAGGCATTGAAAAAAAGTATTACTTTTCGGAGGGAGCACGAAAACAATATCAAAACTTTATCTAACTATTAACAAAAAAACTATTATCAAAATATAGAAAATCTATTAGCGAAATACAGAAAATATATTATCAAAATATAGGAAACAAATTTTTTTGGCAAGAGATGATTTATTTTTCTTTTTTTTTATCCTACAGGAAACCATCGTTCAAATATTTAATTTACAAAATGTGTAAAGAAATTTTCTCTGTTTAATTGAAGAAAAAATATAAATTATTCTCGGCCCACTCTCAAACTAGGATGAAAATACTAGTTTTTAGTTATAGAATTAATGCAAAAAATTTCAGAATTTTAAAACTGGGCGTAATTCAATTTTACTCAAAAGTAATGGAAAAAAAATTATTTTATGGAGTAAAACAAGTAATCAATATCTGAAAAAAATAACCTCTTTTTTTGGGAGCAAAATATGCAAAAAAAAATTCGGCAACTAAGTCCGAGGGGGTCAGGCCGATGACCACGTGATTTGACCTGGAATGCCCCATATACACATGTACAAAGCTCAGACGAGAGATATTTCACACTATTTTCATGTATTTTATCTCGATACGCCTGTATCTTCACCCTCGTATTTCGCCAATTCGTTCTTCTCGAGCGAGAGATTTTCAACCCTCCTCCTCGTTTTATATCAAGGATCCTCCTCCATCGTGTTGGCTTTATCTCTCTCTCCTCATCTATCTTGCTTCCTCATTTTTTCTTCAAGTGCAAGGCGAATATCAATGATGTCGCAAATTCTGGGTAGAGTTCAAGACAGTGTGATAGTTCTTGAAGTTTTTATCGATTAAGGGGTTGTACGCAGTCAGGATTTTCAAAAAATCGATTTTGTTTTTCATTTTCGTAATAAACTCTGTTTTTAGAGTCGGTGAGGAAGATTTCTCAGAAACCGCATAACCGATCAGCCTCAAATTTTTACACAAGCTCAATAAATATATGAGGTATTCCCGCTCAACGGGACCCCCTTTTAGGTCAACCTCTTTCGATTTTCTTGAAACTCGGGTATGTTTTAGTGTTGCCTGAAAGTATATTGTACACCAATTTTCGGATCTCTAACTATAATACTCTTTGGAATACACCGAAAGTTATATTTCAAACTTTTTGCGTATTCAGCGCTTCGGAGCTTTAGCACGGCGCGAAAAACACAATATTTAAGAATTTGTATCCTACTAAAAGACTTGGCATTAGTAAACGGATGCGAGTTCCAACTTGAAATTTATATCGTGACTTCTCAGATATATGAAAAACATGCAAAAAATTGTCCCGCTGAATTGAATTATGCTCTTTTTGTGTAAATCAATTTTTTCGGTTTTTGGCCGAAATTCAAATGAATTGGTTTTTTTCGGAATCGCTGATATTTTTTTTTCGAAAAGCGAAGGAGATTGCTGATCGAAAACTATTGTTAAAGAATTTTTTCGATTTTATTTCGCGCCGTGCCAAAGCTCCGAAGCGCCGAATACGCAAAAAGTTTGAAATATAACTTTT
Source organism: Alloplasta piceator (assembly GCA_946863875.1). NCBI lineage: Eukaryota > Metazoa > Arthropoda > Insecta > Hymenoptera > Ichneumonidae > Alloplasta > Alloplasta piceator. The sequence goes on along the minus strand of OX333072.1, from coordinate 4,666,489 downwards.
GGTGTATTCCAAAGAGTATTAAAGTTAGAGATCTGAAAAAGGGTGTACAATATACTTTCAGGCACCACTAAAAAATACTCGAGTTTCATGAAAATCGAAAGAGGTCGGCCTAAAAGGGGGTCCCGTTGAGCGGGAATACCTCATATGTTTTATTAATTAATCGAAGATTTTCTTACCGATAAATATTATCCATTTTATAAACAGATTAAGATTTTCATAAAAAAATCGGAATTTTCTTTTGAGAATCCGCCATTTTGTTAAAAATATATATTTTGGTTATTCCACCGATTAAATACTAGATTATACCTTGTATTAACGACATCTCTTCAACTTTTTTATTTTTAATGATCCAATCCAGAGATATCATGCTCACCACAGGAAGCCTTTTTTTAAAGGACTTCCCGGAGATCTGCTACAGCGGCTTCAAAAATCATTATTTTGTTTGAAGAAAAATTTCAAAATGGAATTCAAAAGTTACAAGAATATGTATATAAATTATTACGTTAATGAATAAAAATGTCTGGCCCGAAAAAATTCTTGAGAAATCGCTTTTTTCAACCTCCTGACTGCGTATAACCCCTTAAAGGAAGAATATCTTCAATATCGGATCATCGAAAATATTTTTAGGCGTGAAAATAAAAAATCGTGTGAGGTCTGATCTAAATTCCTAGCTTTTCCCAAAACAGATGCAAAAAATCGACTCGGTATTAATGTTATTAGGTCGATTTGGACGAGGGGTTAAAAAAATTAACAATTTTCGAATTCTTTATAATCTTACTGCTGTAATTATTCTTCTTCAAGCGGTTATAGTTATAAATATCGAGTCAAAAATATCCTCTACCAAAATATCCTCTACCTCAATCAAGTACAAAAATAAGTAAATAACTCGATAATAATATACCCAGTAAAAATTACTTACTAATCAATTATTAAATACCAAATAAATTAGTAATTTTTTTATTTTGTGAAAATTATCACATTGCAACGATTGTTTTAATTTATTTTTATTTTATTTTGTATTAGTTATTATTATTATTATTATTTTAATTTTATCATCACAAATTATTATTCATTAATCAATCATTTAATTGTTAATTAAAAATTCATACAATTAATTCGATTATCACAAATTACCCAATAATTGTCAGTTATAAACATTATAATAATAATAATGGACACAATTACCGCCCAAAAAAAATTAGATTTAGGTTGAAATTTCATTCTTGCGATTCTTCTGTGGTGACTTCTCAAGAACACTTATTATTATACATTTTTAACCGGATATTTCTGTATCCGGATATTATTTATTACATATTTCGCTATCAGGTTATTTTAAATTATCAATGTTCTTTATTTTTTTTATATTTTGAGCCTTCTGAACAGTTCTGATAAGAGTTGAAAAACGTGTGGTATTTTTTTTTGTCATTTTTAATAATAAAGGATAATTAACGATAAAAAGAAATAGCTGGAATATCGAATCATAGAGAATATTTCAATGATAACAACAGCAAATTTTGAGCAATGGAAGTAATTCTCAACCTTCTCCAAAATGGTTGGAAAAATCATCAATTTTTTATTTTACGATTGCGCAATATCGAATCTCGATTATCAGCCCACAAAGAAATGATCTGCATATAAAACATGATTTTTTTATTCGGCTAAAGCTGCACCCAGAAAAAAGATCTAGTCGTAGGTACTATAATCGTTTATTTGATTATTTTTTAGTTACTTCAAAGAACATCCAATTTTGGGCAATATTTATTTATTATTTATTTATTTCCACTATATTTCTTTATTTGAATTCCCTCTCATCGAGAAACAGGCGTTGAAGAAAAATTCTATTCGTTGTTACTAAGTACCTATTCACCCGTAATCTCATCCGATCATATCTGCAGATTTGTCAGTACCCGAAAAATCCGCCAGGTGGCTACCTCTCGCACAAGCGAACCTGCCTCTCGACGCCTATATATCCTTTCCAAGCTCGTCTATGTTTGATATCCTTTTTTTCAGTATGGATATTTAAAACATTAAACATTGTGGCAGAACGCAAGATGGTCGAATCCCCGAAAAGGATTCCCATAAAAAAGGGTCTTTTTTCTTTTCCCTTCTGTTAAAGAAAAGACGAAGCTTCACGAAATTGTAAACTTCATATGTGTAGCTATACATTCAAAGATTGAAATGTTTAAAAATATATATTGTGTAAATATTAAAAAAAAATTATTTCATGTAATACATATTTGTTCAGTTTGAAATAATATTTATTAATATTAAATAAAAATTTATTGAATCGCAATATATTTTCCTAGTAGGTCATTGAAAAAAAAAAAAAATTTCGTTGACATGAATAGAGTTGTATTAGGCCGGCCTACAACTAAAAAAATTTATTTGGCTTGACTAGGATTTAGTTAAATGTACTAGATCTTTTTTCTGGGTGCATGATTATTTTATTCGGGTAAAGCTGGTTTACTATTGAGAAGAGATCGCAGATTTAGTTGTAGCCAAAGATGAGGAAAAAAAAAGGAAACTAAATCCAGTGCAGCGTGAGTACAAGTTAGAAGGAAAACGAGAGGTACTTACAAACATATATAGCGAGGGTGGAGAGCGAGGATTGGACTGGCGTCACTGAAGCACACTCGCTCCTTCAACCGGAAGAGCGTCCTTTGGCGTTTCGGAAACGTCCTGTCGCCAAGCAGGCGAAAACAATGGCTCGTTCGTCGCGACTTCAACTGCTTCCTATCCATTCTTCCGTTCTCTCTATCTACGATAGTGAGTTCTGCAGCAAATGTGTATACCGTTAAAGACGAAAGCCTTTGAAACTGTCGAACGTGACACCGACTTAACTACCAAAGACAAAAACTCTCGGGCAAAGTATCACTCGAGTAATTCCGCGAACTCTGATTCGTTTTATGCGAGTCAATAATAGAGTCAAGAATCACGAACTCTTTTCACCAAAATTCCTGTTAAACATGGCAAAAAAAATAATTTTTCGATTTTTTTCTTTGAGAAAAATCATTGGGAAAATATAGATAATGTAGGATTTCTTTAATGAAAAAAAACAGCATTATCTCAACAAATTGCAAAAGAAGACAGTTCAAAAATAGCCTTTTTTCAGGAGTCTCGTTTATTTCTTTGATTTTTGTTTTCATTAACTTTCGGTCAATTAAAATAAATCTTTCAATAATTATCGATGTGGGGACGATCTATTTTTTCTCAAATTTGATTGACAAAATAAAACTGAATTTTATAAATGACAATTTGCTCTGCCACACTGACTTTTGTCAAAATTTGTCAAAATAAAGAGGAGGCAAAACGCAATCTGCGGCTAGATAAACCTCAGGGTTTAAAAATAAAACGATGCGGAATTTTTATTTTTCCCTGGCTTCGCCAGATTGAACTTTTCACCGTCAATCTTGACTCCGGCGATTTCACGATGGCAAATCTTAAATCCACAAGAGATCGCCTCGGAGAATACGACGACGTATTTTTCTCGCGGTTCCATAAACAGGGCGCTGGAAAGACTCCGGAGTCTTTGGACGACATTCTTCTCTTTGAAGTCGAACAATATCCGATAACTGCAATTGCCCGCGGCTATGAAAACGCCATTTCTGACTATTTCAAGTGGTTTGGGGTTATGGGCGAGTTACCAAGGTCGCAAAAACCGCGGGTAGATTCATCCAAAGCGTGATTCACCGAGACACATGTATATGGGGCATTCCACGTCAAATCACGCGGTCATCGGCCTAACCCCCTCGGATTTTGATGTTCAAGGAATTGTGGGTTTCGATTAGCCCAAAATATGATCTCAAATTTTTAGAAATTTTTATTTTATTTTTTAGGGGTTGCCCGAGCGAAAAATCATTAAATTGAGGGTAAACACAAAGAGGGGCCTTTTTTTAATCATTGAATTTTTTTTCAAAGAAACTAGGGCCCAAAACAGAAATTTTCGTCATAGTTCGATAATGGGATAAAAATAATTACTATTTTTTTTTAAAATTATAATTACTATTTTTTTAAAATTTATCTGGTTTTTTCGAGGTCGTCGAGGCTAATAATTTTTCGAAAAAAGTTGTCGTGTCACTCTTGAACTGTGAAAAAGATTTCAATAATTTAAAAAGGCCCCTCTTTTCCCTCAATTTAATGATTTTTCGCTCGGGCAACCCCTAAAAAATTAAATAAAAATTTCGAAAAATTTGAGGTCATATTTTGGGCCAAACGAAACCCACAATTCATTGGACATCAAAATCCGCGGGGGTCAGGCCGATGACCGCGTGATTTGACGTAGAATGCCCCATATATAAAACGATTGGCTGAGAGAGACAACCAAAGAGATAAGAAATAACGTAGAAGGGAGGCTGGATAAAGGTAAAGATCTGAAAAGATCTGGAAAGATCGAGAAAGCCATTTTTTTTTACCATATATTCTTGGAAAGAGAATGAGGAGCGTATTGGGAATAAATGGAACATTGGGCAGTCCTTTTGTAGTTTTTTTCAGGCCCAATCTCGATGCAATCATAAACCTTTATTATTTTTATTTGACGATTTTTAGCTCTGACTTTTGTCATGATTGAAAAGTGTTCCGGTAATGGATGAAAATCGTACGAATTTTTCGAAACATTTCCAAAAATATAACTCTAATAGAAAAAATTAAAAAATACTGACTCTATTTAGTAAATAATTATTTTAAGGATTAAAATAAGTTTTAAGAATAATTTACCAGTTATTGGAGTGATCTTTCAATTTTTGGTCGAAGGAATAAATTCGTAATGGACCTCTTAAGATTCTGTTGAAATTAGAAAAAAAATTGACAAGCGATTTGGCGAATGAAAAACTTCCAAAAATATAACTTCAATGAAAAAATTAAAAAACCATGACATTATTTGATGACTAATTTTCTTAATCATTTAAATTTTAGGTTTAAATATTTAAGTTTAAATTTGAGTTTTAAAAACAATTTACCAATTATTGGAGTGATCTTTTAATTTTTTATCAAAGAAATCCGTTCAAATCTTCAAGTGCATAAAATTGTCTAAGAGAATATTCAAGCTGTCAGAATGCATTAAAAACACCATTTTCTAAATTTACCAAAAAGTATATCGACAAAAAAAAGTATCAATTAGATGTTGGAAAAAAATGTGTAAATATCGAGTGAATAAAAGTCCTCTGTAATCGATAGTGGTCCGATTTTTGAAAAGAGATTGGCTTAAGGGAGTAATTCTGGTCCAGAATTTTGAATAAATCATTTTTTTTGCATACTCTTGAAGTTTAGACATTTAAAATAAATCCTCTAAAGAAAATTTTTAAATTTCAATAATTTACAAAGTTATAGCTATTTTAGTGACGGTTAATCGGACTATAGACATTTTTTTCAAAACTGATATGATATGATATCTCAAGTTCTACTCAACCGATTTACTTCAAATTTTTTACCAATCATCAATGAATAACTCTCTATCGCCCCTACCATTTTTGTATGAAAATTATGTTTCTTACTATTGTAAAAAAATTAAACACTATGAAAAAAGAATCGAAAAACTTTTTTTTTTTGTTCAGACGGCCGCCATTTTGCGATTTTTTTTTCCGTTTTCTCTGAGATGAGAGCTATAACGACATTCTTACTAATTGAGAATCTATTTGTAAATTTTGTATCGAATGACTATGAAGGTTGCAATCGTGTCAGCTAGCACACTCCTTTTTTGTAGCCCCAACTTTACCAGCTTATCACTTATTTAATTTTCATTTTTTTTCCACATTTTTTTTATTTATTGTCAAAATATTAATAAATATGTTGTAAAAAACATGGCAAAATTTTTCTTTTTTTAAATCTAGCTCGACAAAACTCTCAAAATGTAAGTCTCTGGACCAGAATACCGACAAGTCTATTTCTTTTTTTTTTTTAATACTTCGACCGTTTTCCGTCAAGCTACACCCTGCAAAAGGTCATTTTTTCACAATGATACTTGGGATTATACCACTGAGAGTTTGATAACTTTGTACTCGGTAATTCGAACCCAAACCAAAGTCCTTGTGTACTTCCATTAGCCCGCAAGCTTCCTCTCTGCGTTATCCGAAACATGATACATAATCTTTGTATCAAAGCATCTGTCTGTATCCATACAAATGGGTCCTTGATACCGACGTTTCGACTTACCTGTAATTGCAATCCCGTATACATGATTAATCCCGAATATATGTACATATATATTATATCCGGAGAATACAAAGGAAAGCACGGGAATGTCCCCATCAGGCTAGTTTCAACTATTGATTTCACGACAGAAACCAGAGCCTCTTGTCGTCTTCTCTTCTGTGCTCCACGTTCAAGCCATTAATTACATCCAGCCCGTCGCTGTAATATATACGTAACATCATCAATTGTACGGCTCGAATTGATGCTAGAAATCTACCTTACCGACATCACGAGGGTCAAAGAATGTATGCCATTATCCTTCGAGTCTGGGAGATCCGTTTTTTCTCCTCTTTTTGGTTCTGCAATTTTTACTCTCCTCCGTATCAATAGAATCCTAGCGATGGCTCCAATCCCTTCGGACGGAAAAAAAAGGCAAAAATCACTCGCCATTCACAATCAGAACCATTGTCGACGATGTTCTCATCGGCAATCTGGGAAATGGTAATTCATGTACTTTCGTGTAATTCACGAGCGTTTCTCAACGGCCCTCTTGCGTTTTCACGTCGGTTCTTGATTGCGTCCCGGACAAGTTCTTCTAATCAGGTTAGCCGGATATCTCCTTGGCAACGTGAGTGGAGAGGAGGAAAAAATTTGCAAGCCTTTCAGAATCACGAGAAGATTTTCTCGTTCCTTCGTGGTTAAATTCTCGTTACGGGACATCGTAAAAATTGAAGAAAACTTTGTATAGGGGCGGTGGGGGCAAAATGGACACCAACAAAAATTATGGAAAAACAATTAAAATTGAAAAAATAAGGGAACTGTCATTATAATTGGCGTTAGATATATCTAAATAGAGTCGACCACGCAAAACCAGATCCAGATTTCGATATTTTCATGACAATTGTCTATTAAGGGTTGGATATTTTTTTAAGGTTGTTTAGAAGCAAATCACGTTTAATGAGAAAATTCTGAAAATTTGGTGTGTTTTTCAATGAAGTATTTAAGAGGTCGTGTAAAAATTTCACGACGATTTGGAAGCTCGTTATCGAATAATTAAGATTAACAAATTAAATAAAATTAAATGCAGTCTTATGGAAACTGATATAACTTTGCGATAAGTTTTTTTTTGACCTCTCAATTTTTTAATATCCACAATATACTGAAAGCAACGGAAAGAAAACGAAGTTTATCGATAAATATTTTTTTTATTTGTTTAAAAAATTGTTTTTAACAAAACGTTAATTTCTTAATAACGAGCTTCCTAATCGTCGTGAAATTAGTACACGACCTCTTAAATGCCTCATGCAAAAACACACCAAATTTTCAGAATTTTCTCATCATTTTTTATTTTAACCCTCAAGGAGGTTGAAGGAATGATGATAGAATTCTGAAAATTGAATGTGTTTTTACATGAAGTATTCGGGAGGTCGTGTAAACATTTCACGACGATTAAGAAGCTATTTATTGAAAATTAACATTCAAAGGTTTCATAGCTTCTAAACAACTTTAAAATAGTCATTCTCATCGCATCAGAAAAAAAATACCCTAACTATAGCAATGGCCGTCAAGATTTCTGCACTGCATTTTTCGATTTTGCCCAAGCATATAATTTGTTAACTATATCGCGGAGACAAAAATTTATTAACCTTTTTTATCTTCCGTTCAGTTTTCCGATGGCCTATTTTTTCTAAAAATAAATTGACCGTGCAGTTAAAAATATTCTGATCCAATAAAGCAAATTGAATTGAAAAAAATGTTGGCCAAAGCAAAATAAGGTAACCAGGAGCAAAATGGTCACCTGCATAATCATTTTAAAAAAAATTTGATATTGCAACAATGATTAAAATTGAATTTTGCCAAAAATTTAATTGCAATAATACGTTAAGCAGCTTGGTCCAAGTATCTTTAATATGAGAAGCGAGGGAAATCGTTTTTCAACGTTTTTCCTCATTGACTTGAATTAAAAAAAAAAAATTCAGAGTGGTGTCCATTTTGCCCCCTCCCTTATATATCTATATGGGGCATTCCATACCAATTCGACCTGGGTCTGACTCTCGACCCCTTAAATCTGGTTCCCGATTTTTCCTATCATTACTCTCACTCTATCAAGCAATTACAATTTCCTCAGATTTTTCAAAATAAATTTAAGCGTGTCATGAATTATTGAATTTATTTTTTGAACACCTCCATGGCTGTAATCGAAAAATCTGAAAAAATTCCCAAAAATACAGTGTCAGGTATAAAAAATGTTGGTGTAAAATTCATAATGTCTGGGCTTTTGCTTGAACCCGTTTTTTAGCTTTTTGAGCAAAAAAAATGAAAAAAATAAGTATATGCATAATACGTATTATGCATACAAAATTTCGAGCAACAGTCTACAGTAAATTGACCTGTGCTTTTTTCGATTGCGGCTATCGAGATGTTCAAAAAAAAAAAATTCAAAAATTCATGACGCGCTCAAATTTATTTTGAAAAATCTAAAAAAAAATTATAATTGCATGATAGCGTGAGAGTGATGATAGGAAAAATCGGGAACCAGATTTGAGGCGTCGAGGATCAGACCCAGGTCGAATTGGTATGGAATGCCCCATATATAACTGCTTTGCTTTGATTATTGGAATATTGCGCTTTCGTGATTCGTTGACTTGTCTCATTACGGATGATATCCATAGCGTCTCTCGCTCGTTATCTCGAGCAATTGCGGAGACTTGATGAAGGGCCTCGCGAATAATTGCGCTCGTTTCTTTCGCTCGAGAACACGATCGTTTTTATTTCCTCTTTTCCTCAAGGTGCCGTTCATTATTTCTTGTATCGGTTATTCGCTCATTATGATTTCATCCATCACGATATTCAGCCGTTTTTGTATCAGAGCGAACGAGTCGTTGCCACTGTCAAACCTTCGATCGCACGTGAAGCGAACAATCGAGCCGAGGTATTTTTTTTTCCTGTCGCCTTTTTTTTTTATCCTGTCGCTTGCTTCACCCCTGCGAATATGAATTGAATTTTTGACTCGTGTGACTCGTCGGGATTTTGCTCTGCTCTTTCTCTCGTAACCTTCTCTCTCTCTCTCTCTCTCTCACTTTCTGGTGCAACGCGATTTAATTCTCCTCGGGGCATTATGTTTTTTCCATCATCCTTCGTTGTTGCATTCACATTCTCGCCCATACATTTCTGTACCACGCTCCAGCCGGATAACCATTGTGTGTTTGTTTTTTTTATTGCTCGAGCATCCACAATGGTCGCACAGATACATTTTTTCCGAGCTTTTGAACCAAATGCTGTCCATTGTCTCGCCCACGATTTTCCAACCTTTCGCGCAATTTACGAATGAAAAAAACCTCACGAATATTTTCCTTCATCGAGATAACTGTGAAGACGTTGAAAAATAATCATGCTTTTTGCATAGATTCAGCGGGAAATGGTAAATTTCACTGTGACAGGACTAAAACATCCACGAAAAATATCCATAAGTCATAATATCCGTGATAAAAATATCTGTGAGTCACAATATCCGCGATCAAAATATCCATGAGTCATTTAATATCCATAAGTCATAATATCCATGAGTCATTTCATATCCATAAGTCATAATATCCATGAATGATAATGTCCGTGAGTCATTTAATATCCATTAGTTATGATATCCACGAGCTCATGTGGTTACACACAGAATTAAAGATTTCACAGGGCTTTGAATTTAAAAAAAAATTTAGGCATGGATATTCTGACTTGATGATATTACGACTTATGAATATTATGATTTATGGATATTGTGAGTCGCGGATATTTTAGCCTCGAATATTTCGGTCGAGGATATTTTGGATGTGGATATTTTAGTTGAGGATATTTTTGTCGTGGATATTGTGAACGAGGATATTTTGATCGATGATACTTTGGTCGTGGATATTTTGATCGAGGATAATTCAACCGTGGATATTTTTATCGTAGATATTTTGTTTGGTCAAGGATATTCTTGATGAGGATATTTTGGTCGTGGATATTTTGATCGAGGATAATTTAATCGTGGATATTTCGATCATAGATATTTTGTTTGGTCAAGGATATTCTTGACGAGGATATTTTGGTCGTGGATATTTTGGGGGAGGATATTTGGTCGGGGATATTTCTTGGCGGATGTTCAGTGGTGCAATCAGATTTCACTACTTTCTACGATAACCTGTGGAAATTTTTCGATAATGATTGATAACAAAATTTTACTTTACCGGAATTTACCGGAATCGAGAAGTTAAAAAACTTTCAGGCTTAAAAAATTGTTTGTTTATCAAACTGCACAAACCATTGAGCTTAGTGGAAAATAGAGGATTACTATTGATGGCATTTATGAAAATCGAACGTTAATCTCTGATTTTGTTATTTCAACAAAAACCGATGTATACACGATTGTTGTGCCGTCGCGATGCACACATCGATGATTTTCGGATAATTCTACTCGGTAATTGTTCATTCGACGCGACTGTGCTGTATATGTACGTCCCCCATTTGTCAACCATATCGGTTGAAAATCGACGTTTCGGGGGTTTCATATTCGTCGAGATGACGCTGCACGCTTTTCGATCGCGTCTCTCCAGCGAATTGGCACAGCCTCATTATAGTTTCGTATTATCGTAAATGCGAACGACGCTCGTTGGATTCGTGAACGAATTTTCAACCCCAAGTAAATTTTCGATGCTCCCGATAATTTTATTGATGGAGAAGCAACGCGATGGCGTCATCATATTCGTTGCGATTGCGAATTATTCTTAATCAATAATGACGAGGATAAAATTTAAAAATCCATCAACCCAACGCAGGACTATGAAATGAACGTCGAATTTTGTGCAGAAATCATGCGACAAAGTTTTCACATTATCGAGATTGCAATTATTTTTTAGCAATAATGGACGTTAACGAGGTGGTCATAAAATTTATAGATCCAGCCCAGATGAAATATTTCAATTTTATGGTGCATCATGAAATGAAAAAATGTGATCTGAAATCATGAAAATTCATTTGAAATTCGTAATAATTGAATTTTCTAATAATTTAAATACCGCAGCCTTACTTGTTAAATAACACAGCCACACAAAATTTAAAAAAAATTTCGGCCTGGCGGTCTGACTATGTATACTATATGTTTTTGGGGTCGCTGAATCCGAATCCGAGGTTGGTTTAACTCCAACACATCAGGGTTTGGCTATAACCACCAAAAATAGCACTCAAAAATCAAGATTACTTTTTTAATATTTCGAAAACTATTATAGCTACGAAAAAATCGTTCTGGGTTCGTCGTGAAGAGTATACTCGTGGCTACGAAAAAAAAATATTCCGATTTTGTTTTTGAGAAATCAAGAATTTTGAGAATTTTGAATTTTTAAAAATCGTGCAAATATACGATCAACATTAAATTTTTGGTTCAATTTTTTTTTATATAATACCTTGTACTGATCTTAAAATTTTCAGTAAGGTGTTTTTGTTTTTTCAAAAATATGAATTTTTGAATTCTTAAAAATCGTGTTAATCCACGATCAACATAAAAATTTTTGTTAAATTTTTTTTATATAATACCTTGGAGTGATCTTTAAAGATCCTGGAATCTTCAGGATCTTTTAATTTTTGAAACAAAAAAACACTATCCTGAACATTTCAGGATCTTTTAAGATCAGTCCAAGGTAAAAATTTAAGCAAAAATTTAATGTTGATCGTGGATTTACACTATTTTTTTAAATTAAAAAATTAATGGTTTTGAAAAAACAAAAAACACCTTTCTGAAAACTTCAGGATCTTCTAAGATCAGTACAAGGTAATATATAAAAAAAAAAATTTATAAAAATTCAAAATTCTCCACATTTGTCATTTTTCAAAATTTTTTTTCGGAATATTTTTTTTTCAGTAGCCACAAGTATACTCATCAAGACGAACCCAGAACGATTTTTTCGTAACTATAATAGTTTTCGAGATATTTAAAAAACAACTTAATTTTGGAGTGTTTTTGAGGTTATAGCTAAACCCTGACGTGCTGGGGTTAAACCAACCTCGTATTCGGATTCAGCGACCCTAAAAACATACAGTGTACATAGTCAGACCCCCAGGGCGAATTTTTTTTTGTGTGGCTGTGTAATTGATTAACTTTGAGAATCAATTTTGAAGATTTCAACAACTTCATCTTTTCGTTAAATAAATCAGCTTTGTCAATTTTTCGTTCAGTCGAACGTTCAAGACTTCAACTACGTGAAAAAGTCCACAATTTTTTTTCTCCTCCCTCATTTGATATCGACGACTGTCCCCATTGTACATCGCGATAATCGAATAAATTCGATGAACTTGTTTGAAAACATAATCCTCATAATCTCTCCGATTAATTTCATCGGCATGAAGTTTATCGAACTGAAGAAAAATTTTAATGAATAAATTTGAATCTCACACAGTTGAAAGAACATTGATTTCCATATTAATTCAATCGAGTAAATTCAAACATACTTTTTTCTCTATTTAGGCGACTCTTCGTGGTTTATAATACGATTTATTTACACGCAATTCATTATTTTTGTGACTGACATAATTTATCATTTCCTTAAAAGGGTATTTTGGTCTAGAATTTTGAAAAAACATTTTTTTTTTGCATATTCTTAAAGTTTAAACCCTTACGAATATGTTCTCGGAAGGAAATTTTTGAATTTCAATAATTTACGGAGTTATAGCTATTTTAGTTCGAGTTCAAATTTTGTACTGATCATCAAAATTTTGGAAAAAAAAAATCTGAAAAAATGCCTCTGAACTCAATAACCATAGAGGCAACTTTTTGTTGTCTTGAAGTTTTTCAAGAATCCTCTTTGTTTTCGTGTTATACGCGATATTTTTCAAGTTTCCTCTTTTATCGCAAAAAACAGAATAACTTCGAAAAAAAATCGCTCAAAGCTTAAGAAAAGCAAATTAAAGCTCAAACTTTCTCCTTTATGAATCCAATCCAATCGTAAAAATGTATTTAAAAAAATTCCTCTAGAAGATGGGTGCACCTAAAGAGAGGGGAAAAGGCGAAAACAGCTGTTTTCAAAAAAGATTCCAAATCTAAAAACAATTTGTAAAAATAATTAAAAAATCAGGAAATGCAGCCGAATTCTTCCTCTCTGAAATACCGCTTGTCAAATTAGTCTACGTTGACTCTTTTCATTTGACCTCTTCAAAGAGGGATAGTTACTCAACGTGGTGGATAGTCGCCTCACGTCGAAAATACTTCGAAGGAGTTTATAATTAATATTAAGTTACAGATTATTTTATTTTATTATATTTTTTAAATTTTATTTTTTTACTTAGATATTTTATTATCAATTTTATTATTTTATAATTAATAATTTCGTTATTTTTTTAAATACCTTTGATTAACAGTTTTTCTTTCTTATCTAGTTCTTTAAACGCTAGTGCTAAACTAACATCGGTCTAGCAAGGACTACGCCTGGGTTTTTGTCATATTGCCGTTAGGGCAACTAACCGGAAATGAATTTGGGGTGACTATCCCGTAGTAAAAAACTCCATTCGTCGCCATTGAAAAATCCCCATTCATTCCCCATTGCCAAAATAACCAACGGAGATGAATGCCGAATTGCCTAAGGAGATTTTCGCCATTGAATTCCCCATTTGAAATCGAATGAGGATTTTCCAATGAGGATTGACTTCCCCATTTGAAACGGAATGGGGATTATCCTGTGGGGATTCAATGAAGAAAATCCCCATAGGCAATTCATCATTCATCTCCATTGATTTTTGTGGGCAATAGGGAATGAATGGCGATCATCAATGAAGATTCTTTCATATAGTAAAAAACTCCATTCGTCACCATTGAAAAATCGCCATTCATTCCCCATTGCCAAAATAACCAATGAAGATGAATGCCGAATTGCCCAAGGACATTTTCGCCATTGAATTCCCCATTTGAAATCGAATAAGGATTTTCCAATGAGGATTGACTTCCCCATTTCAAACGGAATAGGGATTATCTCATGGGCATCAGTCGGCAAGAACTTCTTGCATGGATTTTTTGGACACCGACTTCTGCTAATATCCCGTGCTCACACTCGTCTAAATAAGCATACTCTTCGCATAATCCATATGGGAGTTGAGCGGGTTGCCGTCCTGCGACATCTCGCGCCAAGTCTCGGAACTAACGCGACGCGGTTTCCAATGGACATCTTTGGGTAATGCTGATCATTCAGTTCATCCGCATTTACTTCCCAATGGACATCATTGGGTAAAGCTGATCATTTCGTTCATCAGCATTTGCCTTTCAATGGACACCATTGGGCAATGCTGATGGCTCGGTCCATCAGCATTTGCTTTCCAATGGGCATCATTGAGTAATGGTGATCATTCGGTTCATCCGCATTTGGTCCAATGGACGTCATTGGGCGATACTTGCCTTTTTTATTAAAAAAAATAAAGAAGAGCTATTTAACAATATACCGTATCAGACCGTGTAGTTAAAACTCTAATGCATGCGAGGAAACAAATAGTTGACTGAATCCTCAACCATAACATTATGTTTATTCAATAAAAATTAGTAACCAATATTGGTACAACGCTCGTCGAGGTCTCACCGAGGAAAATTTTCGCTCACACAGACGAAACTTGTGGGCCCTGTCCTATGTCTTTTGGGCACTGAGGCCTGCGAGGGCATATTAATTATTACAGAAAAGCGCTAACGCTAGGGACATCTCTAACACAGTGTATTAAGGATGTAGTCTGCAGGTTTTGCACTTTTTATAAGACTATTTTAGGAATTTTTTTTTTACTAAAAAAAAAAGTCATTGATTTCAATTTTTTTATATGTTGTTATTTATGTCTTTGACATCACAAAAAAAAATTTGGAAAGTTTGTTTTTGAATTTTAAATGGTGCTTTATTTGGCCAAAGTGGACACCAAAAAAAAAGAAGCATGTGACCAGCCTGGGCGATAGCGTCGGTCCAGGTAATCTGAAATAAAAAACTAAAAAAGATTATTGTTCTGTAAGCTTGTCGTTATCGCAGGTAGCAGATTTAGACATTTAAACCCAAAAAAAAACCAACTACGGGCTTGTGAAAAAAAAATTTAAAAAATCGCGATTTTTTTTCTTCGAAATTTGGGGTAAAAAATAGGAAATTTTTGATGAAAATTAACAATTCTGCTACCTGCGATAGCCACTGATGTATTCAACAACATATCCAAATTTCAGCCCAATCGGTTCAGCAGATTTTTTTTTTGCCTGGGCCGATCGGGAAAATGTAGTCCACTTTGGCCAAATGAAGCATCATTTAAATATTCAAAAATAAACTTTGAAAAGTTTTTTTGTGACGTCAAAGACATAAATAACAACATATAAAGAAATTGAAATGATTGAGTTTTATTTTCTAGTAGAAATGCCTGGAATCTTATAAAAAGTGCAAAACCTCCAGACTACTTCGTTAAAAACCAGAGTAACTATCCGGCTTTTACCCTATATGTTTCTTCTGCTCTCTCATTTTGATTCCAATGAGCTTTTTCATTTCTCCCATCGTTTATATAAATGGCTAAGTGTCACCAGGATCTCAAGATTTTTTCTTTACTTCATGCAATTCAAGAGTAAATAAACGCTCGTGGAAGAAGTTTCTTCTCTCTCTTGCTTCTTCATCCCTTATTCTATGGCTTCGTTGACCCCTCCGTACTGTGTATAGAAACGACGAAGAAGATAGTTTCTGTACGAGGAACTTTTTTTTCCTTTTCTTTTTTTTTCTCTCTTCGCCATCGTTTGTATCCCTCGAATCTCGCGCACCCCATCGCGACGATTCTCGAATAAACATCTCAACCCCTCTATCGCTAAGCGTACAGCAAAACCTCTCGACATCGTGGCGTCGAGGCCAACCCTCCGGAATACGTTTTAAGCACTTTAGCATTCGATTTTCACGAGGCTTCGTGTCCTCCGTCATCGTGAAACATGCGTTTACAGATAAATATCGAACGAGGCACACTTGCTTCGCGCAGTAGAATTTTTCTATGCACGGTATATTATTGAGAGCAAATAAATGGAATGATTTTTCAATGACTTGAAAAAACATCTAGATGGTCGATTGGTCTAGGATATTTATGTGAAGGGCGTACCGAACAATGAAGTTTTTTTGGGCATTTTTTTCGATTACCAAACACTGAATCAAACTTAAGTTTAGAGATTTTATTCAACATTTATTAAGGGGTTAGGCCACTCTAGGATTGTCAAAAAATCGATTTTTGTTGTTAAAAAAGTTACGTGGGCGAAAAATCTCTGAGTACTCGATTTTCGTATGAAGAGGTAAAATTGATGCCACAAATCGACATTAATTTCATCTTCTTTTTTTGGTAAAAAAACGACCTTACATTTTTTATTGCAAATGTAATTATTTGTCAATCGTAAAAATCGTGGTTACTTCGACAGACAATCTATCTGGGAAGCTGCAGTCAAAATTCAGAATCAATTCAAAAAGTATTCATCAATGATATGTAGAATGAATGAGCTATAAAAATTGTTTAAAAGCTTGTCTCCCCAAAATAGCTTTTGAATATCATTTTCGAATAGTTGAGGCATCATCTAATCCAATAAAAATATGAAAAAACTAAAAATCCTGGATAACATAACTGCCAAAGTTAGAGAATTGGCTTTCAGTATCGTTATTATTATTTTTTTTTCTTTAGATATAACTTAAAATTCATCAAACAATGACGGATTGCAGCCCATCTAAAAAAACGATTTCTTTACTTCATGACCATCAAGAGATTTGCTAAAAAAATAATAGCATTGCCATAAAACTTATTTCTGTATTTTAAGGGTTTTTTCGGCAGGTTTTCTTTCAAATACCACATTTATGTTGCGTATTTATTGAAATGACGCCATATTTCATGGGGGGGAGGGGGGGGGAGAAACCTGCGACTGCTATCTAAAATTGTGAAAATATTCATGATTTGCCTGCAAATCCTTAAAATATTGAAATCCCAGTTTCAGTTGAGATTAGACACCCTCATCGAGATTCCACATTAAATCTTTTTTTGTCTAAATACAGTGGACGCTCCCACAACTTAACGCTTCGGGACCGGAAACGCTCCCATAACTTAACGTTCCCCTCATTCTCCCACTCTCGTGTTTCAACGCATGCGTACTGCCTTTTTTTTATTGAAGCATGCGTAGAACAAGCGCGCGAAATTCAACCTAAAATTCGTATCTACGCGTTATAGACATACATTTCAAAATCTGACAGCGATATATTTTGCAAATTTTTTGAAGATTGATAAGAATTTACTGTCAATAACTCTAGATGAAAAGAATTGAACAGAAAATACATTAATCCGATTGTTGGATCGCGCGAGATACATTTTCTAGAAAATGTTATACAAAGTTGCATATATATACATCGTACAAGCATATACATACGAATATTCTACAGAAATTTCGTTCTTTCTGGCAAATAAAAATTCCTGTTTTTTCGAGAGAACGACTATTCTCGAACACGTAGTCCTATAAATAGGCGTGTCTTGCCCCATCAATCAGTCATTTTTTCCAAAATCGTTATCTTGTATTATTTATCCACTACACGCACATTAATTACACTTAAACTAATAGTAACGCTTAATAAATCGTATGCAATTGAAGAAAAAAATCTGACAGTTGAGGTTATGTTGCCCTGTGTCAAATTTCCGCAGCTTGGCAGCTGAGTTTGGAGTGGGGAGAAAACGCGATAGGGGTCGTTAAGTTATGGGAGCGTGTTGCCGTGGTAACGCGTTAAGTTATGGGAGCCGTTAAGTTATGGGGGGTTGAGTTGTGGGAGCGTCCACTGTAGGTAGAAATGTAAGTTCTTGAGTAAACTACCATTTTTCTAGTTTGACCATAGTTCATCGTCATTCAAATTAAGTCTGAATCAATATTCCAATGTCGTATCAATACAGGGTGCATTTTTTTATACAGTTCTCCAGCTATGAGCTTTTTATTCGTTGCGATAAAATCTCCTTCGACAGGGAAGCTTCGGTTGTATCCACAAAACCGCGAGTTTATGTTTGCTACTTGTGGTACATAGTTGAGAGCATTGAAGAGAAAATAGGCTGAAGTATACACAATAGTTGAGGCAGCATCCAAGATGCTAAGGATAAGTTTGTCAAGGCCTGGGATACTCGAAATCGTCGTAACTTTTTAGGCCATTACATCCACGACCATCGAGAAAGAGAGACAGAGAGAGGGAGCCTTTGCCTTCGTGAGGTAAAACACAGCCTATAAATCCCCTTCTCCAACGGTCCTCTCGGTGGCTTAGTTTTCGTTTCAAGTGTACAGATCGGCAAACGGGGTTTGGGAGGGGGGGGGGCAGAAGGCTCCTGGCTTTCTAGTTGAAGCTTCGTACCATATAACGGGGCTTTGAGGAGCTCTACCTAATTTTATTAGAAGTGGTTTTCCCGAGGAAACCTCCTTCTTCCGTCGGGAGAAACACAGCAGAGCCAAACATTGCTCGTACGAGCATTTCCCAAGAGTATGCGAACTGTATATCGTGGTTTACAGTTTCATACACACAAGACTCTCAGAGTTCACGCAACATATCCCTTCAAAAGTTGTAATGCCTCGCGCGATTATCACGGGATAAAAGTCTGTTTCCTACCGACATTTAATTATCACGAGCAGCTTTCAACGATACCCAGATTTATTTTTTCATGAGCATCACTCAATTAAGGGGTTATACGCAGTCAAGATTTTCAAAGAAGCGATTTTTTTAATTGCATTTTTATCATAAATATGCGTCATTCCATGGCAAATTCACGAAGAGTAAGAATCGACTCCTTTCAATTTCGTTGAAATTTGGTCAGAAGTTTTCGTTTATAATAAAACGAAGTTCTATCAAAGGAAAAAATTGTAATTTTTTTTTTTTGAAAGTTATGCAAGATGAAAAATTTCACTATTTTTTAAATCTTTCCAGTTTATTTTTTAAATATCTTGAAAACTATTATAGTTACGAAAAAATCGTTCTGGTTTCGTCTTGAAGAGTATACTCGTCGCTACGAAAAACAAAATATTACGAAAAAAAAATTTGAAAAATGCTGAAATTGGAGAATTTTTCAAATTTTTTTTTCGTAATATTTTGTTTTTCGTAGCGACGAGTATACTCTTCAAGACGAAACATTAAATTTTTGGCTACATTTTTGTTTATATTATACCTTGTACTGGTCTTAAAAGATCCTGAAATTTTCAGGATGGTGTTTTTTTTTTCAAAGACATGATTTTTTGAATTTTAAAAAATCATGCAAATATTTTAATTACGTACTACGTGTAAAGTGCTTTTGAAACTTATTTGAACGCGTTTTTTTTCAAAACTGTATTTTTAAAGTCCCTGAGAAAGATTTTTTAGAAACAGCATAACCAATCCGTCTCAAATTTTTACACAATTAAGCTTTATGAATATATTTTTTAGTAATTAATCGAAGTTTTTTTTCACTGATCAATATTTTTCATTTTGTAAACAATTTCAGGCGAAAATTTTCATTAACAATCGATTTTTTTTTGAGAAGCCGCCATTTTGTTAAAAATTGATATTTTGCTCATTTTTCCGATTAAATATTAGATTATACCTTATATAATCGAAATCTTTTTTATTTTTTTATTTTGGATAATCCAATCCAGTTTTCCTTTACCGATAAGTATTTTTAATTTAATAAACAATTTGAGGCAATAATTTTCATCAAAAATCGATTTTTTTTGAGAAGACGCCATTTTGTTAAAAAATAATATTTTGCTCATTTTTTTGATTAAATACTGGATTATACCTTATATTAATGAAATCTTATTTATTTTTTTACTTTTAATGATCCAATCCTTTTTTTTAGAAGATCTCCCGAAGATCGGTTACAGCGGCTTCGAGAATCATTATTTTTTAGAAAAAAAAATTTGAAACTAAATTTAAAAGTTACAAGAATATGTATATAAATTCTTACTTTAATAAATTAAAATGTCTTTCCAGAAAAAAATGTAAGTATTAAAAGGGTTGAATTTTCCTTTCAACGCTCCCGATGGTCCGGTCCATTAAATATACAACTTCACGCCGAATATACATGGCGAATGGTATATGAACCGGAAGAGGAACGGCCGACTGAAATCATAAGCCCTCGGAGCTGAATTAACATATTACACGAGGAGTGAGAGGGAAGAGGTGAGATCCCTCCGTGGTATAAGCCCGGGGAGTAACGCGCTCTGGGAGCCCGAACACTATTGGACGATTACGAACGGCGGTTAACCTTCGGTATGGACTAACTACTGGTAGGAAGTAGCATGTGTTCCCAATTACTCTGGGCGCCGTCTGCTGCAGTAACCCGTCCACGGGCACGAATACGTTTCATCGGATTCGTGGGCAGGCGCCATCGGCTTACACGAGAAGCCAGAGAGCTCTGCGACGACACGTCACGACGTCGACCAATTTGCAAAACGTACCCGTGACAACCGAATATATATTCTCAATGCCTTGATCCCATTTCTCAACAATCGTCTTCGCAGGAGAACATTTCAATGGTCACAAATTTGACTGTAACAGACGAATGTGGGGCAAAATGGTCTCTCGCAAACATTGTCGAAAAAAATTGAAAATCGAAAGATCTAGAAAATAAGGGAATTATTACTATGTATTCCAAAATAGACTCCTATGTTGAAGTTTTGGATAATGACATTTTTATGACAATTGCCTGTCAAGAGTTGAAAAGATACAAAAAATTATCATTCTCATCACATTAAAAAAAATTTACACATCGCTTTCTTAGTATTTTTTCGTATTTCTTCCTCTATGAGGAAATGTTAGCAAATTTTAGTAAATGTTAGCTGTCACAGTTTTCCTCATAGAGGAAGCTTTGTAAATACGGAAAAATACTCTGGAAACGATGTGCAAATTTCCGATTTGCAAGTTTTCTTTACTGCCTCTGGTTATCGGAGTAATAAAACTGCAGCTTTGTATCGTGGAATTTTCGATCAAGCTTTTTTATGAAAATTTCAAAATTGCATAAAATTTGCACGGTTCAAGCGATTTTTGCAAAATTGAATACCAAGTAACTTTTTCCATTAAACTACCATTATAGAAATTTTGAGCCTGATATAACGCAATATGTGCAAGCTAGAGCGATCATGCGCTTTCCCAAAAAAATTTAAAATTTTATAAATCACGAACCCCTTGAGCTATTTTCGCGAAGTGCAATACCAACAATATTTTTTACTCAAACTATCGGTATAATTTTTTTTTAACCTAATATCGCAAAATTTGCGGACGCTAGAGCGATCGAGCTTTTTCTTTGAAAATTTCAACATCGCATAAAATTTTTACGGCTCAAGCGATTTTTGCACAATTGAATATCAAGTAATTTCTTTCATTGAACTACCATTATAAAAATTTTGAGCGTGGTATCACGAAATATGTGCAAGCTAGAACGATCACGCGCATTTGGTAAAAAAATTCAAAATTTCATAAATCACGAACCCCTTAAACGATTCTTGCGAAATTCAATAGCAATAATCTTTAACATTCAAACTACCTGTATAATATTTTTTAACTCGATATCGCAAAATTTGCGAACGCTAGAGCAACCACGCCCTTTTTTTGAAATTTTAAAAGTCGCATAAAATTCGCACACGTCAATGAATTTTTGTAAAATTCATAAAAAACAAAGGGGCTGTAGAGCTCCCCAGGTGGGATTTAACAAATGGCCCGACGTTGGGCCAGTACTAAATGCCAGGCGTACAGGCTTGGCCCAAAGCTGACTCCCAGTATCGGGCCAGCATTATGCCGGTACTGGTTTGTTAACCTCGGCCCAACTCTGGCATGCAATGTCGGCCCAATACTGGTATTACATGGCGGCCCAGCGCTGGCATACAACACCGGCCCAGCGCTGGCATACAATGCTGGCCCAGCGCTGGCATCAAATCGTGGCCCGGCGTTGGCATTTAATGACGGCCCTGTACTGGCATCCGATGCTGGCCCGACGCTGGCATTCAATCATGGCCTAGTACTGGATATAAATAGGTGGATATAAATAAATGTTAATGCGGATCGCATTAAGAAATAATTTTCAAACTCAGACCAGATTATATAAAAATGATTATAGAAATATTTATTTAATATTCAACAAACGTATTTCTGAAGTAAGAAAAAAAAACAATTAATTGACGTCTTGATTAAGTGATTCGTCATTTGGCGATTCGTCAAGTGATGAAGAAACTACTTCATCCTCGATGTCATCGTTGTCATCTTCGACAATGAAATGCAAATTTTCAAGGTTAGAAAATTGAATCGTTACAATCGGATCCATCAAATCGCGATCATTTTTTTTTTGCTTTTTCGCCGGTTGTTCTATATCTTCCTCACTGATTATTTTCGGAACGCATTTTTTTTTAAAACGGAATTTTTTCACTCTCGAAATACTGGAACGTGGTTTCAACATTTTTTACGATGATCGAATGACATCTACGTGTGCGAACATAACCTCCTAAACATACCGAGTGTATGGGATAACCGGGCCTGGCCCAGCACTGGCATAACGGCTGGCCCAGCACTGGCATAACGGCTGGCCCAGCACTGGCATAGCGACTGGCCCAGTGCTGGGCCAGCCGTTATGCCATTGTTGGCCCGACGCTCAGTTTCAGCGTTGGCCCGACGTTAGCTTCAAAGGTTGGCCAGACTTGGCCCAAGGTTACAATGCCAGCATCGGCACACTGCGTTGGGCCAATGCTGGGCCATATGACAAGCTCTGGCCAATCCCACCTGGGTCAGCTTATGTGCAAAATTTCGGCCCGCTACTCCAATGTGGTCTTGAGATATAGATGTTCGAATTTTTCGAGGCAGCGACACACACACACACATATACATACCTACATACATACAAACATACATATACATACATCCGGACATTTTTAAAAAATATGATTTCTCGATGTTTTAGCACATTTTGAATATACTGACATGAAAATCTCAACAACAAAAAATTTTACGAAAACAAAGCTTCCTCTATGAGGAAGCAAAACAGCCCCATATATTTTGATAGTATTATGCTGACTCACTAAAATATCTTCGATAATCCCAGAATCGAAACGGAATAAGCAAAATCCGGGAAAAACCGACCATCTCCATATACATTCGTAAAAGAAATTAAAATATTACATATTAGTAATTAAATGTTTTATGTAAAAATAATATATAATAATGAAATTAAAATTCAAATATTTAATATACAACTGCGATTGAAAGTGAATTCCGCAGAATTTTTGAGAGAAAATTATATTTAACAATAATAAAAATATTGTGCCCATTTTGCCCCACATTCCTTTATATATTGCATGAAATTTTATTTTTAGGTTCTGAGACCTTTTTTTCCAACAGTATTAACAGTCGTTGTATATCGATAGGATTTCCACGTTATGAAGTACGAGATCACTGTTGACCCACATGCTGAAGATCTTACGCCGGAAAGGTAATTGATCATGCTAATACACTTTGATGTTGGTAAACATCAGATTCCGAGCGCACGCGAAACGTTTTAGTCGAACTCGCGGAAAAGTCTGCGCACTTCGGTTGCTCTTCGAGGACTCGGGCTAGTAAGATGTTTGATTTGGAAATTAGACGAGATCGAGGGATGAAAAAAAGAGGTTAGCTCTGAAATTCGAAGCTCCCACGAGTGCGGGGCAAACATTGACCCTCCGTCCTGCGTCGTCGTTCTCGTAGAATGGCTCTTTTTATTTTTGCTCTGCTGAATCGAGAAGATTTCCGAATCGATGAACGTCGCTATTTCCTCATGCGACGTTCAATTTTCCAGAAATTGAACTCCTGATTCCATCGTGGCGCAATTATTCTCGAACGTAGTATCTTTATTTCTTGACTCGCTTCACTTCCGGGGAAAATATTCGCATAATTATTAGAGAAAAGTAAATAGAGTTAGAATGTCATTTTGGCGATGGATATCTCTGATATTCATCGTCGAAGTAACGCCGAATCGCAGCGACTGTAGATCCGATCTTGTTTGGGAGAAGCTCGAAAATCTTGAAGTAGGATCGGCGATTGTTTGCCTATAGTTAGGTTAATTACGATTTAAGGGTGGGTTTTAGATTGGAGTTAAACACTATAAATTCCACATCTGAATCTACAACATCTATAATAAAGTAAACTTCATTGAAGTAGAATGATCCGGGATCATTTTAGACACCTTTCCCTTACGTAGTTAACCTCTCCTCCACTTTAACTCTTGAACAATAGAAGAAGCGTCTATTATAGCTGGAAAAATTGATCGTTTATGTTGGGAGAGAAAATCAACGAACTTCCTTCAAGATTTATTTACTTACACGGAAAAAAGGACTTAGTTAGTCCAACTAACCAATGCTTTGAGCGCCAGAAAAGAAGTTGGTTTGGTCAGCTAGATAGTTAGTTGGATCAACTAGATAATTGGTTAGATCAACTAGATAGTTGGTTGAATCAACTAGATAGTTGGTTGGATCAACTAGATAGTTGGATCAACTAGATAGTTAGTTGGATAAACTAGATGGTTCGTTACCACAACTAAGTCGACTAAATAACTAAACGATATAGTTGTGGTAACCAAAGAAAAACAGTTGACTTAACCAACTATCTAGTTGATCCAACTAACTTCTCGTCTGGCGCTCAAAGCACTAAACGGTTGGTTGGATCAACCAAGTATTTTTTTCCGTGTATTCACTCATTATTACTTGAATTAAGAAAAAATAGTTTTCTATTTAAGTAATCATAAATACTTTTTTACATCCAGGAGTTATAAGCGAATTGCTGAGTTGCACTAATAAGTGCAAAAATATTGTCTGGACTGGTGCATAATATCGAGAACTTGCGGGAGGAACTTGAATCCACAGAAGTTTACGCTGCTTCGAGAATCCCCAAGTTTTTCCTCGACTTTCGACACTCAATTTGCGGTAATGGGCGCAGAGAGGTCGAATGCTCGGGATCACTTGAAAAACTTCTGTTTGGCCACAAGTGCGCCGAAAGTTTTACAATTGAGCCTGCGATGAGGAAAGAAAGGAATCGAGGAAGATGAGGGAGGATAGCGAAGGATTGCATCTGCGGTTAAATTAATTGAACGATATAAAAATCATGAGAAACACACGTTCGAATTGGCGAAAGCCAGATGGCATATTCTTGGACTTGAAATTAATTAAAGTCGAGAGATCGAAGTCTCGAATTGTTCCGGCGTTCGTTCAAGTGCGAGAAACCGTTCCTCGCTATATTGGAAATTAAGGTAATGACCTGAAAAATAACGGCTTGATTGGTCGCGCCAAACGTTTTGGGGCAGACCATATGCAACGACATTGAATCAAAAAAACTTTAATTTTTTAATGGTCACGAAGAGTTTATTGAATTTATGGAAAGTAGGTGAGGGACTGATTTAAAAAAAAAAAACCAATAACGACAATAATGGGCTCTGGAAAAAGCTATGAGAAAAACAAACGTTTTCAGTTCTCTATGCAATCGATCATCCATGTGAGTCCGGTTTTAATGACGAATCAGTGATAATGCAAATCAGATAATAAGCTACTGGATTACGAAACTGTTACGATGCAATAATTCCTCTCTCGCACGGATGCCATTCGAAATACCATTTTGATTGTCACCATAAAGCAATTATATGTGATATGCGCAGGAAAAAGTTAATTTATTTACGGTTGGAATCAAAGTAAACATTAAAAAATTTACATATAAACTCGATTATATATAAACTGAGATTTGAGGGATGATTTTGGAATTTCTATGAGATTGATTTTTGATTTACCTTATTTTCTTATTTCCCAGAATCTTGATTTTCATTCGACAGATTTTTGATAAACAAATAAATGTTTTCAACATATTTAATAAAATAAAACGATCGCATTTTTTATAAATTTCGTTTTTTTGCAATGAAAACGCTGAAAGTTATTATTGGTCAAGAATCAACGTTCTTTTTTAAAACGTTGATTTTTTTGCAATTTCAAAAATTTCCTATAAGTATCAGCTTGTTTTGCATCTTTTGCTTTACCATTGTACTAAGAGTGATTTTGCCCTTTTTGGGTTCTGGCGAATTCAGTTTCTTAGATAACAATAGTT
Source organism: Alloplasta piceator (assembly GCA_946863875.1). Taxonomy (NCBI): domain Eukaryota; kingdom Metazoa; phylum Arthropoda; class Insecta; order Hymenoptera; family Ichneumonidae; genus Alloplasta; species Alloplasta piceator. The sequence continues at coordinate 4,640,282 of OX333072.1, read as the reverse complement.
ACATATACATCATATGAGTCATTCCACGTCAAATCGACCAAGTGTTGGAATCGACCCTTTTCAATTTCGATGAAATTTAGTCAGAAGTTTTCGTTTTTAATAAAACGAAGTTCTACCGAAGGAAAAAAATTTAAAAATTTTTTTTCGAAAGTTATATGCAAGATTCAAAGTTTCACAATCTTTTAAATCGTTCAAGTTTATTTTTTAAATATCTCTAAAACTATTATCGAAAAAATCGTTCTGAGTTCGTCTCGAAGATGATACTTGTGGCTACAAAAAAAAAAAATTTTGTAAGAAAAAACACGATCCTGAAAATTGCAGGATCTTTTAAGATCAGTAGAAGGTTTTATATTAACAAATATTTAACCAAAAATTTAATGTTGATCGTGGATTTACAAGATTTTTCAAAAATCCAAAAATTCATACTTTTGAAAAAACAAAAAACACCTTTCTGAAAGTTATTATATAAAATAAATTGAAACTAAAATTTAAGGTTGATCGTGGATTTGCACGATTTTTGAAAATTCAAAATTCTTCAAAATAATCATTTTTCAAATTTTTTTTTCGGAAAATTTTTTCTTTTCGTAGCCACAAGTATACTCATCTCCAAGACGAACCCAGAACGATTTTTTCGCCCCCCCAAAAATCCTCGACCCAGATAACCTTCCAATCATTTCTTGACTCCCTGCAGAGGTCACATAACCAAACTCGGAATTGAAAATTAAGTTAACCCTATCTCGACCTTTTTATTTTTTTATTTTCCAACCGATGCCAAAGCTTTCTGGTCGTTTTCTCTTCTCGTTGTTTCACAACCTGGCTACAATTTCCTTCTCTGCTTCTCCATTTCTACGGAAACTAGTCACGAGTTTCCAAGTACAGAGAGAGAGAGAGGAAACTTTGGTCAATCGCCCGAGGGGCGTTTGGGTTAGTTTGAAGCAATTACGTAAGCGGGGCTCTCGTATAAGTACACACGAGAAATGGCGGCATCGGTTTGTGCCAAGTGTTTTACGTTGCGGTTCGCAACACCAAGAGGGCGCAGGAAAAAAAAGGAAAAAAAACGAGGGAGGAAGGGAGATGCTTTCGGTTCTACCAAGGGAGAAAGAGCGTCTGGTCTTTGCCGCAGTGGCGCTAGTGTTTCCGTGATTTATATGGGGAATAGATTTTAATTAATTTCTCATCGCGCGCGCGGGGAAAATCGAGAATATGAGGTCGGCGGAGGTTTCCGAAGCCACCGAAAGCCCTTTATTCCACGTGTGTATTCGCGACATACACGCATATTTCACGGAGTTTGTTCAGACCGAAGCTGTGCCGGGGTTGACGCCCAAGTTGCGAAAGGGACGAAGAGGCAAACGATCGCAGCGGAGCATTTCGCACTCTCAGCATGACATCGTAAGCGTAGTTTAATCGAGCGTGCAGGCGTCGCCCCAGGAAATACTTTTTTTCCTCTCTTGATCTATTTTTTTTCCTCGTTTTTTTAATATAACCCTTTTTTAATGCTTCTTTCCTTGTCGTCGATTCTGACCTTTTTTCCGTTTTTTTCTAACCAGACAATGGCCCCGAGAGTCTCGTAAAGCAACGCCGTCAGGACGGAGAAACTTCCTCTAGCTCTGGAACGTCTTATTCTCTTGCAGGATAATAGAAGTAAATTTTTCCGCAGAGCTCTGGGGTCGAAAATGAGAATTTAAGAATGAGTCAGAAAAAAACGTTCAAAATGTTATTCTTGAGGCGCACTGAGAGAAAAAATTATTGAATTTGAGAACATGAATTTATTTATTAAACGAAAGTATTAATTCGATTATTTATTTGTTGAACCAAGAAAATCACTCTTCATTTAAAAAAATATTTTCACGGATCTATTACTTCATTATATTAAACTCTTATTTAATAGAAACGATTGAATGCATGATAGATTTGATTAAATTTGTATTCACTTGATTAATTACATTGATCGCATCAGAAACATAAAATTATTTGGATCTAAAAAAACGAATTCAATACGATATAATTTTTTTCGAAAAAATTATTTTCTTGCAATAAAGTCATTATTATTTTACTTCAAAAAATATTTTTATTTAAATAGATTTGATTCATTTGTATTCATTAGAATAATTACATTTATCGCATCATAAACATTAGATTATTTGAATCTAAAAAACGTCTTCAATATGAAATTATTTTTTTCGAACAAAATTATTTCTTTGCAATAAATTCATCATTATTTTACTTCTAAAAATATCTTTATTCAAATAGATTTTAATAAATTTGCATTCATTGGATTAATTAGATTTATTGCATTATAAACATGAGATTATTTGAATCTGAAAAACGACATCAATATCAAATTATTTTTTTCGAACAAAATGATTGCTTTGCAATAAATTCATCATTATTTTACTTCTAAAAATATTTCCGTAGTATTTTCAATATTTATTAGCTATAAATTTGATTGTGATTATTTTAAAAGAAGCTGTAGTAAAATAAGGAACACATTATTTTATTCCAATAGAATATTTGTTTGGAATGATTAATTTTTTATTTCCTTCAAGCAAAGAACTATCATTTCTATAGTATACTTTAATGGTATACATTAATTGTTACAAATTAAAAAACTGATTTTTTAAGTATTTTCTTATATTCGAATTTTCACAACTCCTAAATTTTTTCAAGTGCATAGTAGGAGTCGATAGCGTAATAGTTAGCGTGTTAGGTAGTTAGGTAGGATAGGTATGATGGTAGGTAGGGTCGAGGGTTCGAATCTCGGTCGGACAGAGAAATTAGATCGGAGAATTGGCGCAGATTTGTCTTTTTTTTCTATTTATGTTTTTTTGGGGTCACTAAACTATGCATATTAAATTATTTGGCAAGGGCTATATATTTTTTATAAAATGTTTAGCAACAATTAATAAACAAGCATTTGATTGAATCAATCATTTTTCCTGTTGATTGGACTAATTAATTTGTTGATTCAACACATTTTTTTTCTCGGTGCTTCCTGTATTAAAAGACGTGCATGTTTTGAATGTTAACATGTGTTCTTGATTTGAACAACATATTACATATAATTGATAACATATTGTTAGATTCAAGTAAATTCGTTTATTGAAACAGCAATTTATGGAATTGACTGAAAAAAATAAACCAACTAAATATATAAGGAAATCAATCTAATATGTTTTGGCAAATAATGAAAAAAATGATTTTTTGCCTTCAAAACTTTATTTAATTGGTTCTAGTAATTTTTTCTCTCAGTGCGGTATTCTGGTCTAGAGACATACATTTTGAGCGTTTTGTCGAGCTCGATGCAAAAAAATATATATTTCTATCATTCTTTTTTCTACAACATATTAATTAATATTTTGGAAATGAATAAAAAAATTTCGAGAAAAAAAATGAAACTGAAGTAAGTTATAAGTTGGTAAAGTTGGAGCTACAAAAGGGGGTGTGCTGGCTGACACGATTACAACTTTTCTATTTATCCGATACAAAATTTAAACAAGAATCTTAAGTGGTAAGAATTTCGTTATAGCCCCTACCTCAGAGAAAACGGAAAAAAATTCGCAAAATGGCGACTGTCTAAAAAAAGCGATTTTTCACTCTTTCTTCATAGCTTTTAATTTTTTTACAATAGTAAAAAAAAATTGATATGAAAGTGGTAGGGGTGATAAAGGGTTTTACATTGAAGATTGGTAAAAAATGTGAAGTAAATCGGTTGAGTAGAACTTGAGATATCATGTCAGCCATCTTGGAAAAAGTAGTTTTGAGAAAAACGTCTATAGTCCGATTTGCTCTGACGTAGTTGCTGCGTCACTAAAATAGTTATAGCTCCGTAAATTATTGGAATTAAAAAATTTACTTTCGAGGATATATTATTAAAGGTCTAAATTTTAAATATATAAAAATAAAAATAAAAATTTAAATATATAAAAATATATCAAAATTTCTTCATATATTTGAAATATAAATTTTGAATATAGAAAAAAAATTGTTTTTTTTCAAAATTCTATATCAGAATACCGCCGTAAAGGGTCCTAACTCGATAGTTCCTGTATCGTGTTAATATTCATACCCCTCATAGAAATTTCAATATATTCCATCGAAATTATTTCATAGTGAGGGAGAGATGATAATTTATTCGCTCGTCATTGACCGAATTATTCGTTCGCAATCAACGAGCATGGCCTACTTTTTATATTCCCACAAAATTGAAATGTGTCTTCGGTGGATTTTCGATACTCGGCATGGGACAATGGAAATTCAGGCCATTTTACAGATTTATGCTTGTCACTTGTTTCCTCGTTGCATTGTTTCACCAATTTCATATCTAACGGCACTTTCAACGGACTCATAATCCAATGGACGAATGATGTACGCGTTCTCTGCCATCGTTTGATAAAAGGGCCAGAGGGTCGAGAGTGTCCAAAAGGGGTGGGTCGTTGATGTCCAAACGGGAACAGGCAACAGAGCGTGGTGTCCGAGCTGCATAAACCCTCAAAATATATATGGATTCGTGTATCTGTGACTAAAATCACGAATTGTACTGGTTGCCCGGATTATTTTGCACAGAAAGTTCATCAGAGTTGTTCATGCATCTATTCCGAGTTTGAGAGTAGAAAATGGAATACAGACATTCTCGACGACTAGCCATCGTTTCGAGTAGACCCATCCCATTCCTCATTTTGGGATGATACCGAAATTTGCATCGCTTAAATGCAATGGGAATAGTTTGTTTTTCAATAAAATTCACTCTTTCCACGAATTGCCAAGGTGAAAAAACGTCCAAATGTATTTTGGCTCTTCATGAAGGCGATCCATGGCTTTCCCGTAGTAAAGAACTCCATTGAATCGCCAATGGCAACCAATGGTCCTCATACGACTCCATTGGACAATGAATGGGGACCCATTGAGATTTCCGCATTTGTCAATGGCGTACAGGGCTGACCATTGATCAGTGAATGGGTATCCATTGAACATCAAATGCGGATGAATCGAATGATCATCATTACTCAATGATGCTCATTGGAAAGCCAATGCGCATGAATCGAATGATCATCATTACTCAATGATGCTCATTGGAAAGCCAATGCGGATGTATCGAGCGATCAGCATTGCCCAATGGTGTCCATGGGAAGGTAAATGCTGATGAACGAAATGATCCGCTTTACCCAATGATGTCCATTGGACAGTCAATGCGGATGAACTGAAAGATCAGCATTTCCCGCAGATGTTCATTGGAACCTAAATGCGGCTAACGATGAAATGATCAGTATTTACCAAGGATACCCATTGAATAATAAGTAACTACGAATTATACAATGATCAACATTTATCAATAATGTCACTTCATTGACGACTGATCGAATGATGAGCAGCATTCGTTAACGATGTTGCAATCCATATTCGAGGTTCAATGCAGAACAATTGAACCCATCGATCGATGAGAATTTTTCCGAATGCGATATTTCTCAAACGGCGGCAATCATATGAAAGAATCTCCATTGATGATCCCATTCATTCCCCATTGCCCAGAAAACCAATAGAGGTGAATATGGCGAATTCACTAGGGAGATTGTCTCCATTGAATCCCCATGGGATAATCCCCATTCCGTTTCAAATGGGGAATTTAATGGCGAAAATGTCCTTAGAAAATTCGGCATTCATATCCATTGGTTTTGTGGGCAATGGGGAATGAGTGGCAAACAGCAATGGAGATTCTTTCGTATAGTAAAAACTCCATTCATCGCCATTGAAAAATCCCCATTCATTCCCCATTACCAAAATAACCAATGGGGATGAATGCCGAATTGCCTAAGGGGATTGTCTCCATTGAATCCCCATTAGATAATCCCCATTCCGTTTCAAATGGGGAATTCAATGGCGAAAATCCCCTTAGGCAATTCGGCATTCATCTCCATTGGTTATTTTGGCAATGGGGAATGAATGGGGATTTTTCAATGGCGACGAATGGAGTTTTTTACTACGGGTTCGAAGGTTAAAAAAGCATTTTTTCTTTTTTTTAAAGTATTATAAATAAATATTTCTATTCAAAATTCCAAGCAAATAAAGGAGCAATATTTAAATAACATTACCTAAAATTTTCATTGAAAAATTTGGAAAATTGTAGCTCGTGAATAAACGAATTAAAAAAATGTCATTTGTATTTTTTATGCAAACTTGAGCGATTTGAATGGAGAAATTAAATAAGAAATACGAGAAATTAAATAAATTAAATATGGTCCAACCTAACCTAATGTCAATTTTTTGGATTTCCCCTTAAGAAATTCAGCAGAAAGGGATTAGGCTGGCACTTGGGACACGACTTCGTCATACATTTAGTATGGCTTTGCAAGTCGCTGTGGAATCGACTAAATCGCTCAAGATGGGCTATATCTCTCCCCAGCGTCCTTATGAAGTCCCCATTTAGGCTTAACTAATGCAATCTCGATTAATACGATGAGGACATATACGTGCTGCTTGAGTAACGTTCCCACGCTTCTACGTGTCTGACATCGGGCGACAGCTAATGTGATTGATTTGCGCCTAAATGCAGTTACGGATCCCTCCCTCTCGAATGCTTGCCCTCTCTCTACTCTCTCTTCCTCTGTCCGCGTTTACACTTCTACCCGATTTATATATGTATTAAGCTTACACGATTAACACACTCCACGTGACTGCCAAGTCATCGTGCATTGAACTGTAGATTCAACTTGTATCTACATCGAACAATAACACATCTAAATTGAACAAAAATATGGTATAACCCCTTAAGGGGGTTTCCAGGCCCACTGAAAAACGAAGCATTTTTGGGATTTTTTTTTCGATTACCAAACAATGGATCAAAATTAAGTTTCTAGACTTTATTCTACATGTATTAAAGCGTGAAAAAATATTTTTTACTTATATCAAACGTACAAAATGGCGTCGTTAGGTAGTTTGAACACATGTTTTTTCTGAGAAGGAAAACAGAAACAAACTTTGTTTTCTTAATCTACTTTAGTTTTTCTATGGAAGTACCCTAGACTTGAATTTTTTTCTTGAATTTCACAAATTGGCATCAATTTTGATTTTTATCTTCTGTTTTTGGTAAAAAATCGATTTTACCAAAATCGATTTTACCATTGCAGATGTAATTATTAATCAATCAAAAAATCGTCTGTACTTCGATAGATAATCTATCTGAGAAGCTGCAGTCAAAATTTAAAATTAATCGGATGAAAATTGAGCCGTACAAAAATTTGAAAAACATAATTTTCACAAAAACGCGTTGAAATAGTTTCAAAACGTATTTATTAACGCCCAGAGGTTGTCCGGAAAATAAGCTATAAAAATTGTTTATAAGCTTGTCCCTCTAAATAAAGCTCATGAAAATCATTTGTGAATAGTTTATGGCTCATTTAAGCAAATAAAAAATTATAAAAATGAAAACTCCGCTGTATGAGAGTCATTGAATACAAAAAAATTATTTTGCGGATATTTTTATTTAAAAAAAAACCATAGAAATTTTCTAAATAAATTTATGTGCACTGAGAGAAAAAATTACTAGAACCAATGAAATAAAGTTTTGAAGGCAAAAAATTATTTTTTTCATTATTTGCCAAAACATACTAGATTGGTTCCCTTATATATTTACTTGGTTCATTTTTTCAGTCAATTCCATAAATTTCTGTTTCAATAAACGAATTAATTTGAATCTAACAATATGTTATCAATTATATGTAATATGTTGTTTGAATCAAGAACAAATTTTATCATTCAAAACATATGCATGTCTTTTACTACAGGAAGCACTGAGAAAAAAAATTTGTTGAATCAACAAATTAATTAGTCCAATCAACAGGAAAAATGATTGATTCAATCAAATGCGTGTCTATTAATTGTTGCTAAACATTTTATAAAAAATATATAGCCCTTGCCAAATAATTTAATATGCATAGTTTAGTGACCCCAAAAAGAGATAAATAGAAAAAAAAGACAAATCTGCGCCAATTCTCCGATCTAATTTCTCTGTCCGACCGAGATTCGAACCCTCGACCCCACCTTCCATCATACCTATCCTACCTATCTACTTAACACGCTACCTATTACGCTATCGACTACTACTATGCACTTGAAAAAAAATTTAGGAGTTGTGAAGATTCGAATATAAGAAAACATATAAAAAACCAGTTTTTAAATTCTTAACAACTTATGTATACTATTAAAGTATACTATAGAAATGATAGTTCTTTGCTTGAAGGAAATAAAAATTTCATCATTCCAAACAAATATTCCATTGGAATAAAATAATGTGTTATTTGTTTTACTACAGCTTCTTTACAAATAATCATAATCAATTTTATATCTAATAAATATTGAAAATACTACAGAAATATTTTCAGAAGTACAATAATGATGAATTTATTGCAAAGAAATAATTGTGTTCGAAAAAAATAATTTCCTATTGAAGTCATTTTTTAGATCCAAATAATCTAATGTTTATGATGCGATAAATGTAATTAATCTAATGAATACAATTTCAGTTAAATTTATTTAAATAAAAATATTTTTTGACGTGCAAAATAATAATGAATTTTTTGCAAGAAAATAATTTTTTCGAAAAAAATAATTTTGTATTGAATTCGTTTTTTAGATTCAAATAATCTCATGTTTATTATGCGATCAATGTAATTAATCCAATGGATATAAATTTAATCAAATCTATCATGCATTTAATTGTTACTATTAAATAAGAGTTTAATATAATGGAGTTATAGATTCGTGAAAATATTTGTTTAAATGAAGAGTGATTTTCTTGGTTCAACAAATAAGTAATCAAATTAATACTTTCATTTAATAAATAAATTCATGTTCTCAAATTCAGTAATTTTTTCTCTCAGTGTGCACTTCAAAGAACATTCTCTCTAGTATCTTCCCTATTTTTTTATCACCCAAAAATATCCACAAACATCGCGAACAGAATCCATTTTACAGAGCTGATTTCATCGAAACCTATAAAAATATTTATTCCTCAAACAAGGGATATTAAAAAGTATTTATTCGGTAAACAATCAGCGCAGTTCCAAGTGAGATTATCGATTCCCAGTTAGAAATGTCTCCTCCGAGGGCTGCTTTATCGTACCAAGAAAAAGTTTCTAATATTCGAAGTAGATCCTTGCACCGAATTTCGAGATATCGTCTTCGCAAGTTTGTAACTTCCAATCCGTAAAACTTCGTTCATTTCCATCGAATTGTCCGACAAATTTTGACAGAATATTTCCAGGCAGTCTGTAAGACCGTCACGAACCGGAAAACGGATCAATTCGATAAGTTTACTCATAATAACTTTCATTATTAGTTTTCTGCATTATTCAGGGTCAGTTCTGTTATTTATCAATGTAAATAACATTGTAAGGAAACTATTTCACCTCTCACAATATATACGAAATGATGCCTAAACTCATATTAATTTTCAGGATATTTTAATTTCGCACCAGTGGCTTTTGTCTCGTTAAACACGATTCGCCTGATAATATCGCGTTCAAAATTATTCTCCACGCTGCAACAGAGTCACGTACAAAATGGCGCAATTGCTGAAGTACGACCTTGCCCTGCCTGATTACATGTAACCGCATCTTTTCCGTGTCTCGCGATATTGTCCACAAAGACAATGGCGACTTGGTATTCCCCGCCGCGCTCTCCCTTGCCGCCATTTTGTTGCCTCCGCCATTTTGTTCACGTTACGTTCCCGCTCGCTTTTACACGTACTCGCTTTCTCCCATCACTCGTACGAATATCTCTTCGTACACGAAAGTACGTGAAAATGTATAACACAAAATGGAGGAGGAGGTCCGACGAGTTATCGCGAAGATGGAAAGTGGATTGGATAAATATAAAATTTATCGTGAGAGTTCTTTTCCCTGCTTCCGGCTCTTCGTGAGCTTCATATTCTCCATCCTTTTGCCAGCATACTTTGACGATGCTGCAGAGGTAAGCGCAAAAATGCATCTTCCGCACGCGAGAAATGATCTGTGAAAAATTCAACGTTGCATTTCCTTCTGACTGAATATTTTAAGTATATAAAGACACGTATATATGGATGGAAGTATATATTTAGCGGGAAAAGTTCTTCAAAATGTGAAACATTGAAAGCGACGACCTACTTTATCTCATTTCATCGTATTATTATTGCACAAAACTGTGCGAATTTTAATGCTTAATGGGAATTCATTACAGTAAATGTTTAGTAATGTTTGAACAATATCTTACATTTCATATAAAATACGTGCTTTTGCGCTTCTACCTAGGTTCATTCGGATTAGGGAATCGATTCTCTGGAAAGAATCGATTCTCTAATCGATTCTGAATCAAGGAAATCGATTTTCATGAAAAATCGAATCCGAATAATCGATTTCGTAAGAATCGATTTTCAAAAATCGTAAAAAAAAATAATCGCTAATTAAAGCTTACGTAAGTGTTTATTAAGTTTCTGCTATGAAAAATGATTAAATTGGATTAATTTATTTTTAATACAAAAATGATGAGTACAAAATAACCAATATAAAGCAGTGTCCATTCTGGCTAAACATAGTTTGATTCTTTTACACATTTGAACTTTTTAATATATTCTTAAAAATATTATGAATATTTTTAACAAATCCGACTTTTTTTCTATTACATATAAGTTCTATTGTTTTACGATATTTTGTATATTCTTATTTTCGATTATTTTTTTCGTTGGATCATGTTTTCAATATTTCCAAATATAATTTTTTTTACTCTTTGTTTCACGTGTTCACATTTTCACATGCTTTTTTTTTCTTTTAACCATGACTTTGATGTTTCACAAACTTTTGTCAAGCTTTATTTAATTGCCAATCTTTAATAGATAATGAATTTTTTTTAAAATCGAATTTTCGATTTTTACGGTCAAAAATCGATTCACCTGAAAATTGAAAAGGAAAGAATCGATTCAAAAGATCGATTTTTCGAAGAAAAGAATCGATCTTTTAATGAATCGAATCGGAATCGAACATCTCTAATTCGGATCATCTAATATCTATCTAGGATCATCTAGGATCGGTCTAGGATAATTAAAGAAGGATTCAGGTACAATTTTCATGAATTTGTTTGAAACTTTTAGTTTTTGTACAATTTTGTGCAATTTTACAATTTTTATTTGTTTTTTTTTTATTTAAGTTTATTTTACAATTTTTATTTGTTTTTTTTATCGACCTAGATTCTGAAAGCTGCTGTAATTATAATTAAGGGCAACGCCGTAAAGTTTTTATTGTTTCGTCGAATGGTCACCTTTGGCCTGTTCACAAAAAACTCAAAAAATCAAGATTATCATTTTTTGTGATTTCATAATCATGTTCTCGTGAAAATTTGATTTTTTTATTGCACACTTCTGATCATTAGGCCATTTCCAATAGAAATAGTACTTGAATGTTTAAACAAGTTGAGAAAAAAAATAACTTTGCCAATTTTTGGGGAGTTTGTTCTAAAATTGACTTTTGTTGAAATTCTTTTTCCTTTTTTTTTCTCTCGGGCATCATTTTAATAGGATAAAACGAATGAAACGACTTTTGAATTTTACTAATTAATTACTTTACTGAATTTTTGAGGCATAGATTTTTCAAATAAGGATATTTGTAGTTAATAATTTACCCAAAATTGCAAATCATTGCTATTATTTCGAAAAACTATTATAATATCATAATGATAGATACTGAAATATTAAATCGTTATTTCCATTTCTTGAGATACGATATTTATGGCGAAATGTTGTTAATTTTGATCTATCTACTTACGGGCATTAAAAAACGACGTAATTTCCTTTATTGCACTCCGTGCGTAAAATGGCACTCTCATCACTCGTGCAATAAAATTTTGTACGAAACTCGTGCGAGAAACATTTTTCTGACTCGTGTGTTTGCAGTATTCGCCTTCGGCTCATGCTGCAAACTCACACACGTCAGAAAAAGTTTCAACGCACTCGTATCGTAATGTACTATTTTTTCATCGCCCAGCTTTCTTTTGTTTTATTTATGCCGAGCAATTTTTGTCTCGAAACATTCCATTTTATTTTCGTTTTCCGCGATATTCTGCGTGGGCTTAAGTATAGACCTAGCTATGCTTATGCTATATACACGTATGCATATATAGTGGTAAACTAGTGGCAGATTTCCACAGAAATTGGATTGCTCCGAGGGGTGAAGTTACGACGAAACATCCCTGTCGCCCCTTTCTTTGGCTCCCTCATTCTCCCTTCCTCTCTCGGGGTGTTTGCAGTGATAGAATATCTTTGGGTGTCGAATAGGGTTGGAAGGGCGACTGAAAGTGCGCGGCTACACACAAGTCTTACGTCAGAAGAAAACTCGAGTTATACATAATCACAGTGTTCCTTCTCGTGGAGAGAACGAGGGCGTGAAAGTGAAGTTGCAGGTTCTTTGATCTATCCACATGGATTTTCTGTCTGCGTGGTTTTTTCATCCCCCGTCCAATAGACCATGACAAATAAATATACAAGAAAATATTGTCAAATATCAGAAAATAATTGCCCTCGGTTGGAAGAGGTATTTTTTGCTCCGACAAAATTTAATTCCATGCAAGGGAAAAATTTACGGGATCGCAGAAGTTAGGATATCCAAAAAACATATTTAGGAATTTTTTTAGAGTGTTGTAAATATTGATATTATTCTTTCAGGGCTTAATATTTATAGTCTTAAAATATACAAATAAATTTTGTTCATTTATTTGTTTTACTTTTTGTAAACGAAAATAGCAGACAAACATAACTTATTCTCAAAAAATAGGCAGGTGCAGTCAGTCAAGTAAGAGCGTGGTCGACTTTACCGACAGTTAATGAAAGATTTCGCTCTAATTCCTTCGCGAGCCGATAGAGGGAAGCTTTGTCCTTGATGCATTATCAACAAAGGTTGTCGTTGATCTTTTGAAAGAGAATCACGTTAAACGCCATGAGTGCTAAGTACGCGTCGCGCTACGAGGCTATGTTCCTTTGCATCCACCCGAAAGGTCCCAAAATGTCACAATCAGCGGCTGCTAAATATATGAAAAAGTCGAAGGCATTTGTACAGAAGTGGATACAGCGATATAAAGTGGCTAAAAATGTCGATGATTTACCAGAACGTGGTTCGATAGGAAAAGTGAACAAAAAAGATGAAAAAAGAATAGTGAATCTGTTTTCGCGGAATCCTGCTTTAACACTGCGACAAGGACAAGCAAAATTAATGGCAAAAGAGATATATCCTACGAAACTATCCGAACCCTTCTTCGTACTCATGATCTGAAATGGCGCAGCACAATGAAGAAGCCTCTGTTAACTGAAAAACATGTGACAAAGCTCTGTACTCAGTGGAAGACTCAATCTGGCATCGTTACATTGGATTGGCCGTCGCAGTCGCCCGATGCAAACCCTATTGAAAATGTGTGGGCATATATTAAACAGAAGCTTCGTGGAAGACGCACATACACTTTGAAGCATTTGTCTTACCAAATTCGTCGGATCTGGAGATCCTTGCCACTAGAATACGCCGTCAAATTAAGAAAGCATGCCTCGGAGATGCCAGGCAATTATCGACGCCGGTGGTGACTGGACACATTATTGACCAAATTGCATCATTGTTTTTAATGTGTACAATGTATATATAAATATGAAAGTTTCATAAAATAATTTTTTTTATAAATTAACACGACCACGCTCTTACTTGACAGACTGTGACTTGGATTATCGAACTTTTTTTAACGAGGAATCGTCGGAAACCATAAAATTAAAGAGCAAAAAAAATAAAGATTCGGTACAACAGTGGCTTTCACTGAAACTAGAATTCTCATTATATTTTCCATTATATATATAATATTTATGCATATATAACGAAATGGCGGATTGTTTTCGAAAAAAGTGGTATTTTTCCATTTTTTTGCAACAGATAATAGTAAAAATAAAAATTTCGATTTAGTTCTAGTTCAAACACGAATCATAGATTTTTAATTTCAATTAATCAATTTTTTGGAAAGATCCAAATTTAATTATCCCTTAAAAAAAAAAATACACAATCATGAAAAACTAAAAAATTTCAAATTATATGTTGGCCAATTGCGTGAAAAAATCACGAAAGACTTTCCTCTCGCAAGTCGTAAATCTTGTTCTTACCTTCAGCTTTATGCACTCACACGCAGGAGGGTTCATCCCTTAGGTTCATCCCCGCATCAGTAACCGTGATGGAAAAAAAATGAAAAATAAACGAAAGGGTGAAAAAGAAGTCAGAGGAATGTAGGTTTTTAAAAATAAAATTAAAAAAAAACGAATGTGGTACAAGGTCATAATTTTGATGCCTTGCTCTCGACAACCCCGAGATTGCGCTGTGGAGTGAAAAAAAGGGATATCTCTGGGTCGGCGGTTCCAAAATGCGGTGAAACCCTTAACTCATTTTTCGCAGTATCTCAGCTCTGCGCTTGGTAATAGAAAATTTTAATAAAGACTCTGGTCATGAAACTACATTATTATGATAATCTAGCAACGCTTGTCTAATTTTTGCCCCAAATGATCTATGGTTTTTAAAAAAACTTGATTTTATTTTTGTCGCTGTAAAAAGTCGGAGAAATTTGTCTATTAAAGGGCGGCAATAATTATAATAACAACAACAACAATAGTGTTATTATTATTATTATTATGTAGGCATTGTTTTGTCGTTAAGATAATATTTATATCTCTGTTAATTTTTAAAATTTTTGAATAAAAATTGCCATGAAATAAGTTGAATATACATCAATAAAAGAAATTAGATCCTTTAATAATTCGTTATGTCTGTGAAAAAAATTCTTTAGTGGATTGAAAATGTTTTCACCCCTTACTGTGGCTTTACACCCTAAATAAAAACGGTCGCCTAGTAAAACAACAAATAGTAACTTTTTAATCGTCCCTTGCAATGTTTTGATTTTTTCGAAAATGTTAATTATTGGCACGATATCTGAATTTTTTTATTTCTACACGTCTGTTATTCGTATTTCACATTTTGCAATCGTGTAACCAATGAAAGGACGACCAATTTGTTTGCCAATTTTTTGGTACAATATCGCCCGCAGCCTCGAGACGAAATCGATGTGGGTTGAACCGGTGCAACGATTGGATATAAATTTTTCTTCGTACAGTCAACGTGTGTATGCAGTAATTAATTTTTGCATATTCAGCTTCATTTTGCTTTACCCAAAATTTTTTTTCGATTTTTTTAAAATTCGGTACGTCCTTTGAAGCGTATGGTCGTTTTTTTGGTTCGTTTTTGGCGTACGGCCCATGCAAATTTTTTAAAACTGTTTTTCACATGAAAAACTTGTGGAGGGGAGTATAAGTTTCAATTTCGTTTGTTAAAAAGTTTCGTACAATTTTTTTTCGCCAAAAACAACCAAATTCATAAAATGAAGCGTAACTCCAAAACTACTGAGTTTTTGTGAAATCATTAAGAGTGTAAAAAGTTGCAAACAATTGTTTTGGATTTAATAAAATTTGTTCAGAATTTTTCTCAACATTTTTTTTCCGTGATTTTACCCTGTCAACGAGATTTTTTAAAATCTTCAACATGGAGTTTCTTACCTCATCTACACGGCTTTTTCTTCGAAAAAAGTCATTTACATGGCTTTTTTATAGGAAAACTCGTGTAGATGAGGGAAGAGACCCGATTGTTACGGATAAAAAAAATTTGAAAAAAAATGTTGGAAAAAAATTCTAAAATAATTTCATTGAATCCAGAATAATTGTATGCAACTTTTTACCCTCTCAGTGATTTCACGAAAACCCAGTAGTTTTAGAGTTACGCTTCATTTTATAAATATGATCGTTTTTTATAAAAATTTGAATATTTTTGCAAAAAAAATCGTACGAAACTTTTTAAAAAACAAAATTGTACCGGTGAAACGATTGGATGTAAATTTTTCGTCGAAGCTTGTCATACGAGAGCGCGCTATTACACAAATTGATTGGAAAAATTCGGGCTGCAAAAATTAATTACTGCATACACACGTTGACTGTACGAAGAGCGCGATTTTCTCTCGCTTTTCCACAATTTTTATTCTCTCTTGTGCTCACTCGAAAAAAATCCACCCTTCAACCTCGCAATCGCCTCTCCATTCGCTCCGCCGCGATATTTCCATTGTGTTTTAATCAGCACGAGGCCAGAGTGTGTGGAAAATATACGACGAGTGTGCGCCGAATCGATTACCGTCTAGTCATGCATTTAATGGTGTGTATTGCTCTCTGATGTCTATTTCTCTCGAACGAACCCGGTATATTTACCATTTATTGTATGAAACGGGCGACAAAGGAGCGATAAGGACGGGAGAGTTTGATAAAGGAGTGAAAACAGCGGCGAATGATGTTTATAACGCTCGTCTGTTGGAAAATCGCACGTGCAGCTGATACTTGACTTCGAGGGTTGATTTTCTTATTCTACACTGAAAAATTACCGTCAATTTGTTTCTCGAATCTCGCTGGTCCCGGCAAAAAGACCGCTGGAAGTGGAAGCAAGGCTTTTGAAAACAAAAAGCAACCCTTTTTCAGCGCCTTCAAGGTTCATTAACGAAGAACCTTAAAAGTCAGACTGACGAATTTCAATACGCATTTTGTTGCATTTTCCCTTCATTTTCAAATCTCTCATTATGAATTATTACCCTCCCTTGAATTTAATAATCTCACGAAAATAATTAGACTCCCTTCACTCATTCGTCCTTCCAAGAATTAAAAATAAATTGAAGCGTCTGTGGCAGGATTGCGAAATTTTTAATGAAAGAGTAATGCATTAACCATTACTTTTTTAATGGCTAATGAAATTTAATGGTTAATGGAAATTATTTTCATTAACCATTAAAATTTAATGGTTAATGGAAATTATTTTCGTAATCATTAAAATTTAATGGTTAATGGAAATTACTTTCATTGACCATTAAAATTTAATGGCTAATGGAATTTTTTTTCATTAACCATTAAAATTTACTGGTTAATGGAAATTATTTTTATTAACCATTAAAATTTAATGGTTAATGAAAATGCACTTGCATTAAAAAAACTAATGCATTATTTGCAACCCTGCCCATTACAATGTAGTGTGTAATAGAAAAAATTTCCATTACCCATTGCAATGTAATGTGTAATAGACAAAACCTTGATTGCAATTTTGGGAATGGAAAAATATAGATGAATAAATTGTTGCAATTTTGGATTACATTTTATTGACTTAGGACTCAGATTTTCGTCTTAAATTCTAAAAAGCATCTATATTATAATTCTAAAAATCTAAGTCCTAAGTCAATAAAATGTAATGCAAAACTGCAATAATTTATTCATCTATATTTTTCCATTCCCAAAATTGCAATCAAAGTTTTGTTCGTTACACATTACCTTGCAGTGGGTAATGGAAATTTTTTCGATTACACACTACATTTTAATTTGCAGGGTTGCAAATAATGCATTACTTTTTTGAAAGCAATTGCATTTTCATTAACCATTAAATTTCAATGGTTAATGGTGTTAATGAAAATAATTTCCATTAACCATTAAATTTTAATGGTGTTAATGAAAATAATTTCCATTAACCATTACATTTTAATGGTTAATGATTAATGAAAATAATTTTAATGGTTAATGAAAATAATCTCCATTAACCATTGAATTTTAATGATTAATGAAAATAATTTCCATTAACCATTACATTTTTATGATTAATGGTTAATGAAAATGCAAATGCACTAAAAAAAGTAATGCATTATTTGCAACCCTGGTCTGTGGAATAAAATCCCCCGGACATTTTCATGAAAATTCGAACGTACGGAAAAGCAGGTTTCTAAATATGGTGGCTTGAATTTCCAACGTTCCTTCTCTGCAAACACTCATCCACTTCCATTTTTTTTATTTTTTCGGACTTTGACAACAAAAATTCTTGTTTCTTGTCAGCAAAAAAGGGTTTTCGTGCGAGAAAGCAAAGGTCACATTATACGATAATATATGCCCTTGGATATTTCGACCAGAGGACTGAGGTATTGAAAAAAAACGGTCCGGCGAGAACATGAAGAGGAAATATGACGATGCTGTCGAGGAGGAAAGTCGCAGGCTATAGAGCATGAGAAAGGTTCATTCTGCCTTCGTTTGCTGCCTTCAAAGGGCTCGATAACGCGCTTAAACCTTTCGCATCATATGTATAGCAGACTTCAACCCTGGCTTAGTGTCAGAGAGGGAAAGAGCGGAGAGAGAGAGAGAGGAAGAGAGGAGGAGAGAGAAAGCTATCGGTTGAGCGTGGTTCATGGAGTTTCCGAACCCTCCCAGATGCACTCGGGAATGGCTTTAGAATTAATGGACGTTGTAGCGAGTGGCTCGACCGTGCGGCTGTGGAAAAAGCTTTGCCTCGGGGATGAGAGAGGGAGGGAGAGAGAACTGGCCAATACGCCACCATTTTCCATACCATACAAAGAGTTTCCGTTGACTTCCAAAGTTTATTACATGCGGCATAATCTATTCCCACGCGTCCATTTCTCTATCCGTGAATACGCAGCCAACTCTTGTGACATCCATAGTCTCCCCGTTTTGACAGGAAAAAAAGATGGATTTTTGTCAGAAAAAAGAGATTTTCCGCTCGAACGCGAGGAAAACGAGAGAACGAGAGATAATAATAAAACAGAAAACACGGATTGAAAGTTTGATGGTTCGCTCTCCCGGAGCTTTGCTGGAAAAACTCATTATGCCAAATAATCCGGGTCAGTGCCGTGGCCGGAAGGGACTAAAAAGGGATCAAAAAAGTAATGAGGACAACACCCAAAAAAAAAGGAGTTCCTTTTATTCCATAAAACCGGAGTAATGCTTATGCAGCACGAAAGTTTATGTCTCGCGCTTTTAATTTAAAGAAAAAGCAGCATTACGATAGCAGCAACCTTTTTTCCCTTTTTTATGACTCCTGCAATAACTTGGATGAAGATAATGGAGACGTGACATTGCGGAATTTGTCAAGAAATATCCTGCCTCATATTTATTTTCCAACAGTGATATTCGACCTTAATGACATAAAAATTCCAACGCATTTCTTCCTTTCTTTCATTTTCTTTTTAGTGTTTTTTTTTCTCCATTGAAGAAAAATTAATAAAGATAACACCGGCACACAAAATCAACAAAGTGGTCTGTACTTTTGACCAGCGACCCACCTATCTATATGTATTTTGATGCGCTGAATCCGAATCCGAAGTCCGTTTGGCTCATACACACTCAAAATTTTGAGTAATTTGCGAAAATCTGTTAAAAATGGCTAAAAATTGCGATAAATCGCAGTTATGAGTATGAAATTTTTTTTATTCAACTAGATCAAGTATTTTTTTCATGTATTTTGATGCGCTGAAACCGAATTCGAAGTCAGTTTGGCTCGTACACTATGAAAAGTTGCAGTAAATTGCGAAAAACCACTAAAAATGGCTAAAATTTGCTAAAAATCGCAGTAATAAACATGAAACAAATTTTATTGAACTAGATCAAGTATGTTTATTATGTATTTTGATGCGCAATTCCGAGCAGCACAAAAAAGTTGCACTGCTCTTTTAAAAATAAAGATATTTCAATTTTACAAGCGGCGTTTCAAAGAGGATATATTCAGCTTCATTTTGCTTTACCCAAAAATATTTTTCGATTTTTTTTAAAATTCGATACCCCCTTTGAAGCGTATGGTCGTTTTTTTGGTTTTTTTTAGCGTACGACCCATGAAAATTTTTTTGAACTGTTTTTCACATGAAAAACTTGTGGAGGGGAGTATAAGTTTCAATTTCGTTTGTTAAAAAGTTTCGTACAATTTTTTTTTCACAAAAAACAACCATATTTATAAAATGAAGCGTAACTCCAAAACTACTGAGTTTTTGTGAAATCATTAGGAGGGTAAAAAGTTTCATACAATTGTTTTGGATTTAATAAAATTTGTTCAGAATTTTTCTCAACATTTTTTTGTTCGGGATTTTTCCCCGTCAACGAGATTTTTTAAAGTCTTTAACATGGAGTTTCTTACCTCATCTACACGACTTTTTCTTCGAAAAAAGTCATTTAAATGGCTTTTTTATCGGAAAACTCGTGTAGATGAGGTAAGAGACCCGATTGTTACGGATAAAAAAAATTTGAAAAAAAATGTTGGGAAAAAAATCTGAAATAATTTCATTGAATCCAGAATAATTGTATGCAACTTTTTACCCTCTTAGTGATTTCACGAAAACCCAGTAGTTTTAGAGTTACGCTTCATTTTATAAATATGATCGTTTTTTTACAAAAATTTGAATATTTTTGCACACAAAAATCGTACGAAACTTTTTAAAAAACAAAATTGAAGCTTATACTCCCCTTCACAAGTTTTTCATGCGAAAAACAGTTTTGAAAGAATTTCATGAGTCGTACGCCAAAGTTTCAACGCCAAAAAATAACAAAAAAACCACCATGCCTCAAAGGACGTACCGAATTAAAAAAAAAATAATAAAAAAAATTTGGCTAAAGCAAAATGAAGCTGAATATATCCTCTTGGAAACGCCGCTTGTTGAATTGAAATATTTTTATTTTTAAAAGAGCAGTGAAACTTTTTGTGCGGCGCGGAATCGGGCCAAGTGTTTCCAAACTTTTGGACGGCACTGTATGGATGATCAAGATTAACAAACTCGGCAATCGGATTCAGCGCATCAAAGTACACAAGAAACATAGTTGATCCAGTTCAATAAAAAAAATTTCATACTCATAGCTGCGATTTTCGGCAATTTTTAGGAATTTTTAGTGGTTTTTCGCAATTTAATCAAATTTTTGCGAGTGTACGAGCAAAACTGACTTTGGATTTGGGTTCAGCGCATGAAAATACATAAGAAACATACTTGATCTAGTTGAATAAAAAAAATTTCATACTCATAACTGCGATTTTTCGCAATTTTTAGCCATTTTTAGCGGTTTTTCGCATTTTACTCAAAATTTTGAGGGTGTATGAGCCAAACGGACTTCGGATTCAGATTCAGCGCATCAAAATACATAGAGATAGGTGGGTCTGGTCAAAAGTACAGACCACTTTTTTGATTTTGCGAGCCGGTGTAATTGAAGGAGTCAGGATCGTGAAATACGTCGAACAAGGCTGAGGCTAGTTTTTTTAATGATCCTCTCATTAATTCCCTCTTGGGAAGCAACGCCAGATCGCTTCACTTGGCTTTACAAAGTGATTTACATTTTTAACCGAGACTTCGGTGAAAATTCATATCGTCCCCAGTGATCGCGTCCTTGAGATTGCTCCTCGAGACAGCGTCGCCCACCTTCGACTCTCATCGGTCATTATCCTCGGGAAAAGGTCCTTTTGCCAACATCCTTTTTGAAGAGAGACGTCGATTGAAAGTACAGCAGAGAAAATGGGAGGAGAGAGACCATCAATGGTGACTGCGGTGGTCCAAACAGTTGATTAAAAAACAAACAGCTGAGTCTCAAGCGATGCAAAGGTTCTCAGGCTCTGAAATTTACATTGCAGTGGAATACTGGGAATAAACGTTGACTTTTTGTCCTTTGTTGAAACGAATAATCATTATTCCGGTAGTCTCTGTCATCGGCAATAATTACGGTCGTCTTGTTTCGTCGCTCAAGAATAAAAATTTTCGCCGATAATTCAATCAAACGATTTTGCCCAATTGGGCAATTAGGAATTCACTGAGAACGGACAATTTATCCCAGCAGAGAAATTCCCTTTGATCTTATTTCCATTTTAATTTCACCTCAACGGTCGTCAATCATACAAACCGCCGTTTTTTTTATTTCAACACACCTTGGATCCTGTAATTTTTGGGGGTTGATTCGAGTCTGACACGTTTCCTTTGGCTTCGAGGGCGGATACACGCCGAAACGATACAAACTCATTTCAAACACCCAATTACGAGGTTGGTCATTTTAATTGAAAAAGTTTGACCCCCAAGCCACGGTTACCTGGGTTTTAATTATAAATTCCAAAATGGCGGGCGTTCTGTGATAAATGGAAAATAATTTCAAATATAATTACGGTGGTGAAGTAATTAGGTGGAATTAATTGAGGTTTGAAGCGGTAAAAGTCACTTTGTAATCGAAGTATGTATTCCGCCAAATATTCACGTGCATTCTGCAGGTTGATGAGAATTATGCAACGATTATGGCATCTATTGGCAATATAATTGATCCGACGCGTGTAATTAACACCGGAAACGCGCAAAGTTTCTATCGCACCGATGAAACGTCGTTGGGTTTCAAGAGTTAATGGGTTCCGAAGGTTACAAAGAAGCATATTTTCTCTAATTCTATTTAATATTTTTCATAAATTATTTTATCCCAAATTTGAAGTATATAAAAGAGCAGCATTTGAACAATATTATATAAAATTTCGTTGAAAATTTTTGAAAATTTAGCCGGTGGTTTCCGGATGTCCCTAAAAAAAAGTGTCCTCGTGGTGAGCAGGATAACTCACGATAATTTTATCTGAAATTAAAAAACCAAATTTTACCTGTCAGTAAACAAGTATAGCTTGTGATTGAACGAAGGATGTAAAAAAAATTGAAATTTGAATTTTTTGCAGAGTTCTATGCAAAACATAATTTTTGGTACTATTCAAACTACGCCTTGTAAAATTAGTTGTAATGCAAAAAAAAAACCTCTTCTTTCAATCACTAATCAATCCTATTTTGTAGAAGTGTGCAAAATTTTAATAGATCGGTGCATTAGTTTTTGAGAAAATGTGTCCACTGACTTCAAAAATAGTGTTTTTCGAAAAAAAGTTATGAGAGTTCCCAAAGGCTCCCAAATTCCAAAAGCTCTCTCTCTCCTAGACTTTCACTTCGATTGACTTCAAACTTCAGGAAAATATTCCAGACATTTTGTACTATTAGATACAAAAAATATATATATTTTTTAAAATTTTTTAAAGACCTGTAACCCCTTAAGGAAATTCTGCCAATTTCTCATTAAATTAAATTACTCCAAAATTACCAGTCCTTTCAACTGTGAAGAAGATTTAAGGTTGTTTAGAAGCTATGAAACTTTTGAATGTTAATTGTTCAATGAATAGCTTCTTAATCGTAGTGAAATTTCTACACGACCTCCTGAATACTTCATGTAAGAATATACCAAATTTTTAGAATTCTATTATCATTACTTCAACCTCCTTAATGGTTAAAATAAAAAATGATGAGAAAATTCTGAAAATTTTGTATGTTTTTGTACATGAGGTATTTAAGAGGTCCTGTAAAAATTTCACGACGATTAGGAAGCTCGTTATTGAGAAATTAACGTTTTGTTAAAAACAATTTTTTAAACAAATAAAAAAATGTTTATCAATATACTTCGTTTTATTTCCATTGCTTTCAGTATATTGTAGATATTAAAAAATTGAGAGGTCAAAAAAAAAACTTATCGCAAATTTATATCATTTTCCATAAGACTACATTTAATTTTATTTAATTTGTTAATCTTAATTATTCGACAACTTCATTGAAAAAAATACCAAATTTTCAGAATTTTCTCATCATTTGCGATTTGGGTCTCAACAACCTTAAGTTCTGGGAGGTTATAATTGTAATAATAATAATAATAATAATAATAATAATAATAATAATAATATAACAAATAGTCAAGAATTTTCTTTTCTTTTCTCAAAATGGAGTATCCTTAAAATTAAATAAAACCACAAAGTAAAACGAGATCATGCTTAAATACTGAAAAAATCATGTCTATGTGCATTATATATGTCCCCTTATATTCGTTATCATGTTCAACACTGAGACATTGCGAAAAAATTTACTTTTATTTACAAAAGATAGAAATTTATAGTTTCATCGAATATTCAAGTCAAAGACTTTTCCACAAAACGAATAAATATAGCTATAAAAATAAAAAAAAAGTTCATGTGTGTACAAAACCTTGGCTGTATTCGTGTGCGTACTTTGTGAATCGCGCTCGTTGCGGCTAAAAGATACGTTTTCTGTGTGGATGAGCAAGAACGAACGCGAGCCCGGCGGAAATGCGCTGCCTTCACGCGGATGGAGTTTTTTACCCCGTGAAACAGCAACGTGGAAGAGCAGCCTACCGAGAGAGGGTGAAAAGGGGATCGGGAAATGAAAAATAAAGAAATAAAAAATAAAAAACAACCCTCCCCCGAGAGAGAGCTTGATAGTCATATTTATGCAGGCTGAAATATTACCGGTTTCGTTGCAGTTACCGGGTCGAAATTGGACGATGCGGAAACGCTTCCCTCCCTCTTTCCTCTCTTCGTGTACGGTAAACATCGTCGCAACTAAACACGATGAAAAAATTTTCACCGCTTTTAATTCTCCATCGATCTCCCCCCTTTGCCCTCGTCATTTTTTATAGTTCGTTTTATTTTGTCATATTTTCCTCTTTTTTTTTCTTTTCTTTTTTTTTTACCAATTTACGCTGCACTGCGAGCCATTTACGGTTCATCGAGAGTTATTGGGGCTTCACGTATAACCTCGGCTGGTTATAAAGGAAGGAAGGAAAAAATCCTTTTTTTAGCATCGACCTTTAATTCTCGCTCGTAATCCTGCTTTTAAAAATGCCAATAGAAGGACGAGAGCCTTTTTGTTTAATTTATGGGAAGAAAATAGGAGGAAGAGAATATAAACCATGTGAAAATTACATCGACCAGAAGAGATTATACCGTGAATCTGGGAAGGGAAAGGCACAGTGGAAGGGAGCAGAAATACAGATTTGGAGAATTCATATCGTTGGCGAGTAAGCTATTAAGTAACGAGGCACATGGGACGAAGTTTAAACTCAGCAAAACTCTTTTTCTCTCGCTCTCTGCATTCCTCCCTCATTAACCTGATTGTGTATACTCAAGAAGGACGCGGAAATTAAGTCGCAAGTGCAAATATGGGCCGATGATAAATTACTCTCGACCTTTCGCTACAATTCGCATATCCCTTTATCTTTTGTATTTTTCCTGAGTCAAGCTTTTTATTCAGGGTAATTAATATGACAGAAGGAATTCGATCAACCGATACCCTTAAGGGGGTCGAGTCAGCGTCAAAACGGCGATTTTTAATAATAATTTATAATTTTTGTAGAATGCCTACAAATATGGTGTATCGTCCACCATTTGAGGTACCAAATGAACAATTTTTTGGGACTAGTTAAAACCCTTGAGGTGCACCGGTGTCCTGAAAAACTTAGTTTTCAGTTTTTACACTCTGCGCATGATTCAGAAAGAACTGCCAGACGGATTTTGTTCTACGACATCTCATTTCCTTCGTAACGCTTCTTCCCACGGGATGAATGCGGCACATTTTGATTCAAGTCAAAATTGTGACCTGGACAATGCCTGGAAAGTTAAAAATAGGCTACCGATTTAAAAAACGGGCCTGAAACTCTGAAATAAAGGGCAAAAAACGAAATGTGCCGCGTTCAACCCGTGGGAAACAGCGTTACGAAAGAAATGAGACGCCGTAGAACAAAATCCGTCCAACGTTTCATTCTGAATCATGCGCAGAGTGTAAAAACTCAAAACTAGGCTTTTTAGGACACCGGTGCACCTTAAGGGTTTCAACTAGTCCCAAAAAATTGTTCATTTGGTACCTCAAATGGTGGATATCACATCATATTTGTAAGTATTCTACAAAAATTATAATTTATTATTAAAAATCGCCGTTTTGACGCTCACTCGACCCCCTTAATCGAAAAAAGTTTTAAAGGCTTCCTGTCAAGATTTTGGAAAATCTATCAAATTTAATGAAGTTCAACTTTGCAATGTTATAATGCCAATAAGTTTTATTTTCAATTAACGATTTAGGGTTCTAAAAAGACAAACATAAACATGTAAACAAAATTTAAAATGAAGAAAACTGATTTCCGTTGCGATTCAACGATGCAAACTTCTACATCATCGAATTTATTACTATTTCCGTGACAAATTAATTTGATCGCTGTAAATAATTTGCACCCTCTGATTTAAATATGGAAATCATTGTGCAGACGTACTTCAGGATAGTCGCTAAAAGGTTAATTAGCGAGTTAGACGGTCCTCCTATTGACATGATAATTCCAGAATGAAGATTCACTCAATTTCTCGTCGGAAGAATGCTCGGGGAAATTTCCTCCCTCGATTTTCTTCTTGGCACAACTTTTCCGCCGATTCTTTCTTTTCTTCCACTTTTTTTTCTTTCAAGCTCGCACCCCGAGCGATATTCTCCCGTCCGAAGATTTGTGCTCTATCGGGTACACCTGCCTTTGAAAACTTTGCAGTCGGCGATTTCATTGTGCACAATTTAAAGAAACGGCCGCGGGAAGAAGAACTTAAACTCGGTACTATTAAGCTCGGTTTCTCGAGACTACATGCAACTACCCCTCCCGACTCCGACTATCCACGAGGGAGTAAATATAAATCTGCCTCCGAAACACTACGGTGGTAGCTGTTTCGCCGGTACATCGGTTTCTCTGTTCACTCGTAGAATTGTAAACTAGACTACGAAATCCGTGCAAACTTATTTTCACGAGGTCCTGAATATTCTACATTCTTTCCCCGTTAAGGCTATTCGTCATTGCCACTTTCTTCCCTCGTAGATAAATGAGTATCGGTGGGGTTTTTAGAGGACTTCGATGTGTAATTAAAAGGCTTGCGAAGGACTGAAGATGGCGCTCAAAAGTTGCAATGCGGAAATGATTTTTTTAAGTAAATAACGAGCTGAATCTCGTCGTCTGACTATTGTCGATTTTACTACTGAATTTTTTCAAACGTTCTAATATTCTGGCGTCATTTTATCTCTATGATTATGATTTGACTATGTTGTGACTAATATTTCTACTAGGATAAAGCTCAATCTATATCTCTACCGGATGTGAAAATTACTCTCTTAGAATCTTGTTTTGAATCTTGTCGTCTGACTATTCGATTACTGAATTTTTTCAAACGTCCCAATGTTCTGGCCTCATTATATCCCTATGATGATGATTGTTGTGACTGATATTTCTACTAGGGTAAGGCTCAATCTACATCTCTACCGGATGTGAAAATTGCTCTTTTAGAAACCCTTTCGAACTCTTTTGAATCTTGTCGTCTGACTATTGTAAATTCGACTACTGGATTTTTTCAAACGTCTTAATGTTCTGGCATCATTACATCTCTATGATTATGATTGTTGTGACTGATGATTCTACTTGGGTAAGGCTCAATCTACATCTCCACCGGATGTGAAAATTACCCTTTTAATAAACCTTTCGAACTGTTTTGAATCTTGTCGTCTGACTATTGGAAATTCGACTACTGAATTTTTTTAAACGACCCAATGTTCTGGCATCATTACATCTCTATAATTATGATTGTTGTGACTGATATTTCTACTAGGGTAAGGCTCAATCTACATCTCCACTGGATGTGAAAATTACTCTTTTCGAAAACCTTTCGAACTCTTTTGAATCTTGTCGCCTGACTATTGTAAATTCGACTACTGATTTTTTTTCAAACGTCCCAATGTTTTGGCATCATTACATCTCTATGATGATGATTGTTGTGACTGATATTTCTACTAGGGTAAGGCTCAATTTACATCTCTACCGAATGTGAAAATTACTCTCTTAGAAAATCTTTCGAACTGTTTTGTTAATCTACATCTCTACCGGATGTGAAAATTACTCTTTTAGAAAACCTTTCCAACTCTTTTAAATCTCGTCGTCTGACTATTGTAAATTCGACTACTGAATTTGTTGAACGCCCCAATGTTCTGGCAGCATTACATCACTATGATTATGATTGTTGTGACTGATATTTCTACTAGGGTAGGGCTCAATCTACATCTCTACCGAATGTGAAAATTACTCTCTTAGAAAACTTTTCGAACTCTTTTGAATCTTGTCGTCTGACTATTGTAAATTCGATTACTGAATTTTTTCAAACGTCCCAATGTTCTGGCATTATTACATCTCTATGATGATGATTGTTGTGACTGATATTTCTACTAGGGTAAGGCTCAATCTACATCTCTACCGGATGTCAAAATTACTCTTTTAGAAAACCTTTCGAACTGTTTTGAATCTTGTTGCCTGACTATTGCAAATTTGACTACTGAGTTTTTTCAAACGTCCCAATGTTCTGGCATCATTACATCATAAGGCTCAATCTACATCTCTATCGGATGTGAAAATTACTCTTTTAGAAAACCTTTCCAACTCTTTCGAATCTTGTCGTCTGACTATTGTAAATTCGACTACTGAATTTTTTTCGAACGTTCCAATGTTCTGGCATCATTACATCTCTATGATGATGATTGTTGTGACTGATATTTCTACTAGGGTAAGGCTCAATCTATATCTCTACTGGATGTGAAAATAAAATTACTCTTTTAAAAAACCTTTAGAACTGTTTTGAATCTTATCGTCTGACTATTGTAAATTCGACTACTGATTTTTTTCAAACGTTCCAATATTCTGGCATCATTACATCTCTATGATTATGATTGTTGTGACTGATATTTCTACTAGGGTAGGGCTCAATCTACATCTCTACCGGATGTGAAAAGTACTCTCTTAGAAAACCTTCCAACGTTTTTGAATCTTGTCATCTGACCATTGTAAATTCGACTACTGAATTTTTTTCAGTAGCTAGTAAATAACTTAAGGTAAAATAATCTAGGATCATTTGTCTCGGGAGAGTTTATTTTAGGGTGAATACTTTTTTCCCTCCAAGCAATCAAATCGATAAGTAATTTTTGGTGGATATTACTATCGAGTTATTTTTCTACTTGGATATTTTGGTAATAAGATATTTTTATAAACGCATCTTCGTTCATCAGGTTAATTTTGTACTTGATTTTCTGGTAGCGGTTATTTTTGACTCAATATTTAGGTCTGTAAACAAACTCGACACGTGAGCTAACCAATTTCGTTCTCCATCACCTGTCTACATTTTGTACATAATACATGTGTCAACTGAACGTGCGAAAGCTGCATAAAAAGTGCAGTGACAAACATTCTCGTTTTTGCCTCAGTTCAAGTGTTTTATATATACATCGTTTGCGTTTGCTATAAGCGTATGTCTATGAATTTTCCACTCGCCAAATTTCAGCGACGATGGTCTCAATCATTCTATAAGTTTGTTTCATTGTTGCGTTTTATTTAATATAAATTAAATTTGTACGAGATCTGATTTCTGAAAACTTTTCAAACAGACTGGACGGCGTATTTGTATCCTGTGGTTTTAGTTCCGGCATTTGGTTCGCATAATCACCGTAATCTTTTCGATACAATGGTCTATTCTTGTAATCAGGTTGGCACAGTAGTACAAGCCCAATTTGGTCAGACCTCACTCTTTATACTGCATTTTCTTTGTAACAACAGCGAGCATGAAGATTCATGAGCGAAGAGATTCTTTTTACTAATGTTACCTTTGTCTCGAATCAATGTTTAACTTTCTTCTTTGTTTTTTGTTTCAGGTACGTATGAGAGCCTAATTAAGCAACAATACGACGATGAATGCGCCATTACGTCACAAGTAGTAAGTCCCATTTCCGACCTCTTCGTTGATGGATAAAAAAACCACTTCTCTCTAATGACGAGGTTTTTTTTAACCCTACTTACGGTAATAACCTCTCTTCGGTCATTCTTTTCTCTTTCTCATTGTCCGTCGCTTCATTTGTCTTTATTTCCGTCTATTTCTTCCTTTCCTCAAAATGGCGGTGCTTGGTGGGACAGAAAAAACTGCCGGATTTCCGGCGGCAAACCAGCATATTGAGGAACCACCCTCGCTCATCCATTATAGTCTAGTTTTATTTCACTATTTGCGCTCAACACTCGTTCAGCTTGAAGAAAGAAAATGAACGCACGAAAATGAAGGAGCACGGAGTTTGCGGTTTTTTGTGCGGACTTGCAATGGTTCGAATGTAATTCTAACGTGCATCAGTTAGATGGTTCTTTTTTTTTTTTACCGCGCTGTTCGTGTGTAAAACGGAACGAGCGTGAGCTGAATTCCATGATTTTAGAGCGTAGAGGGAACTGGCCTCGGGGCGTTGTACCCAACTCGGGCCCCATTATATTACTCTTTAGATCACGAACGACCGAAACGACGGGAGAAAAAGCTTCCTTTTTCCATCGGTCCAAGCTCGCCGGAAGCAACGACGATAAACGATGCGGAACTTTCAGTTCGACAAATTAACGGCGCCTTCCACAAAGCGCGAATCCGTCATAATCACAGCTATCTACCCTTTCTATATTCGTTCTATCGTCGGAAGACCGGATGTTATTCCGTTTGACGTTGGTGTTGAATTTATGGGACGATGATGCCGATGACGAACACCCCGCAGGCGTCGTTCGAAGTTATGGCTCCGGTCAGAGTTAATGCTCGACCGAGTAATTCATTAAAACTTAGTTCAGCCATCGAAGTGGCGCACCGGAAAGACTTCGCAAGTGATTACGGTCACCGTGAAGTACGCTACGCTTCTGCGCAATACTTTGTTAATTGGTAATTATCGCTTTAGAATGTTCGCTATTGAACTCGAAAATCCTGAATATTCTGGGTGATCTCCGATGATCGATATGGGGTGCCAATATGAAAATAGTTCAGCCAGTAATCTTCATTTGGAATTTTTATTATTAGTTGAGTCATTCCATGTGAAATCGACCAAGAGCTTGAATCGACCCCTTTCAATTTCGATGAAATTTGATCGGAAGTTCAAAAATGCACAATTTTTTAAATCTTTCAAGTTTTTTTTCTAAATATCTTAAAAACTACTATAGTTACGAAAAAATCGTTTTGGGTTTGTCTTGAAGAATACATTTGTGGCTACGAAAAAAAAAATTCCGAATTTTTTTTTTTTTGAAAAATGATGAATTTAGCGAATTTTGAATTTTCAAAAATCGTGAAAATTTCAGAAAGGTGTTTTTTGTTTTTTTTCACAAATATGAATTTTTGAATTCTTAAATATCGTGTAAATCCACGATCAACATTAAATTTTTGGTTAATTTTTTTTTATATAACACCTTGTACTGATCTTAAGAAATCCTTAAATGTTCAGGATGATGTTTTTTTGTTTCAAAAATCTAAATTTTTGAATTTTGGTAAAAAAAAAATTTGTTTACCTCTCAGTTAAGTAAAGTTGAGCAATTATTTAGTTTTGTAATTTTGAGCAGTAAAAAAATTAATAAATGCATATTTTTAAAACAAAAAGACACCATCCTGAAAATTTCAGGGTCTTTCAAGATCAGTACAAGGTATTATATAAAAAAAATTTAACCAAAAATTTAATGTTGATCGTGGATTTAAACCATTGTTAAAAATGTATAAATTCATATTTTTGAAAAAACAAAAAACACCTTTCTGAAAATTCCAGGATCTTTTAAGATCAGTATAAGGTATTATATAACAAAAATGGAACCAAAAATTTAATGTTGAAAGTGGATTTTCACCATTTTTAAGAATTCAAAATTCTCCAAATTCATCACTTTTCCAAATTTTTTAGCCACAAGTATACTCTTTAAGACGAATCTAGAACAATTTTTTTGCAACTATTACAGTTTGCAAGATATTTAAAAAATAAACTCGAAAGATTTAAAAAATTGTGATATTTTGAATCTTGCATAACTTCCGAAAAATTTTTTTTAAATTTTGTTTTTGTGGTAGAACTTCGTTTTATTAAAAACCAAAACTGTTGACCAAATTTCATCGAAGTTGGAAGGGGTCGATTCCAATTCTTGGTCGATTTGACATGGAATGACCCAGTTTTTGAAAAATTATTGGATTGCTTGAGATTAAAATATGGGATTAATTAATTAAAAAATTCATAGAAAATTTTTGTTGCTTAGATTTTTAAGGCCCTTACTGCAGATTTTTGGTGATTTTCAAACTACTCCAACGGCCCCAAAAATTGAAATATTGGGATTAATTTGGCAGCATTCTCAAGATCATTGCAGGCTTTATAGATTGAACAAAACGAGTTTTCGAAATATCGATTTTACGACGGTTTTCGAAAATTGGTTAAATTATGGCTAAAATGCATTTCGACATTTTACCCATGATCTGTAGAAATTTCCCGATCGCAAATAGCACATTCGTATTTCTCAGGCAATTTCGGATTCCCAACTCAATCGATGAACCCCTGGAAAAAGCAAAAAAAAAAAAATTCCAGCTCCGGGCTACGTATCAGCAAAAATCGATTTGAAAATAAACACCCCCCATGACGGGCAAACATTTTTTTTCTCTGCTCTCGACTTTTTTAGAATTCGCAAATACCGCATGTTCATCGGAAATCGCTCGCTGATCACGAATGTGTAATCAAAAAAATTTAATTTCCACGGAAACACGATGAAATGGTGGAAAACACGATTTTCATACGCTTTCCGCGGCAGAGGTAGAATCAGTTAAATTTCCACCACGTTGTTTTCAATTAACATCCAAAAAGCTTTCTAGATCTCGAGCAGAATGAGGAGTATAACGAATTTTGACATGTTTGTAAATGACATGTTTACAAATGTCAACAAACTTTTTGGGGACTTGTATTTTCAAATGAACTTTGATCCTTGTTCCATCGGGGTGGAATTTAAAAAAAAAATTTTTTTACGGGAGAATGGTTTCCTTTATTGTTCGTTGTCACAAAATTCGCTGGAAAAACAAAAATATTGCTCCTACTGTCAGCGATATCAATTTGACGTCAGGGGGATGAATTCATGATCCGGTTGTATCGTATCACGGCTAAAATCGCAGTTTCGGGTTTTCAATTTTCAATATTTCTCCATCGAATATGGTCTTTCAATTGCATTATGCGTTACCATCATAAAAGATGCAATGAGAATGAAATACCAATGGAAATTCAATATCGATATCCAGTGGCGGCGGAATCGCGTCGTGAATCTCTGACGGCTCGTGTCGATGGAGGATACGTGTGATATCGTTCGTGCTCGGAAATTCGGAATCGCAATTAATAGTTTATTTATTCGGCTAGATCGAACCGAGCAAACCTGTCACTGCAAATTGCGATAGTGTCACACGTCCCACAAACCACCGTTTTCCCACCCCTTCCCTCTTCACCGAGCATTGAACTAATGGCAATGAGAGAGAACAAGAGAGAGAGAGAGAGAGAGAGTGAGTGAGAGAGAGAGAGAGAGAGAGAGAGAGGAGGGGTGAAATGGGGGATGGAAAGAACGAACGAAACCGTTAACCAGACAGGGAGGCATTGATGCCCAACCTCGTGAACATTTGATATATCTGTATATATTAGGGCGATTTTTTTTTTTTACTTTTTTTATTTTTTTCACTCCCCACCTAAAATATTATTGCATATGTCTGAAAGAAACTACCCTGAAAGTTACAGCCCTTAATATTAATATTAAGTACTCGCCCTTCGCGCGAAAAGATTTCCCATCTAAAATACACGTAAATAAAAAACTTTTTTCTTCAAATTGCTATAACTCCGCGGCATTTTATGCTATCATATTGTCCTTGGTCGCAATTTACGCAGAATTGAACGATCTTCAAAAGTGTCCTCAGCAGCGTAAGTGTAATTTACACTGGTGAGATGGTACGAGTCACTAAAGTAGATTTTGACCTGCGCTTCTCGTTTTTTTGCTGTTGTTTTCGAAATTATCAACGTTATCGAAAAATTGCAAAGGAAAGTTTTGTTGGAAATTTAATTTCCTACAGAAAAAGTCCTTTAGACCTACTTGCGAAAATTGATATTTCTTGAGATATTGGACCTTAACTTGGTTTTGGTATACAATTTTTATGGTTTATTAAACCAAAAGTTTCAATTTTTTGATGTTCTATATCATATCACCATATCACATATCATATCACCAGTGGCGAAATAATATGGAATATCAACAATTAAGAACTTTTGGTTCGATAAACCGTAAAAATTTTATACCGCAAATAAATTAAGGTTCAATATCTCAAGAAATATCAATTTTCTCAAGTAGGTCTAAAGGACCTTTTTTGTAGGAAATTAAATTTCCAACAAAACTTTCTTTTGCAATTTTTCGATAACGCTGATCATTTCAAAAATAACAGCAAAAAAACGAGAAGTGTGGGTCAAAATCAACTTTAGTGACTCGTACCATCTCACCAGTGTAAATTACACTTATGCTGCTCAGGACACTTTTGAAGACCGTTCAATTCTGCGTAAATTGCGACCAAGGACAATATGATAGCATGAAATGCCGCGGAGTTATAGCAATTTGAAGAAAAAAGTTTTTTATTTACGTGTATTTTAGATGGGAAATCTTTTCACGCGAAGGGCGAGTACTTAACATTAATATTAAGGGCTGTAACTTTCAGGGTAGTTTCTTTTAGACATATGCAATAGCATTTTAGATGGGGAGGGATGAAAATTAAAAAAAGTCGAAAAAAAATCGCCCTAGTATATATACATGCATATATAAATACAGGTATAGTTGGTAACCATCCCCGTTAGGATTTCGTCCGACCACGGTGATGGCAACGGCAGGTGGCCGTTTGGGAACACCCTCGGCCGCAGCTTCTCGAGCGCTTTGATAATGTATGTATTCGAGTGACAGCCTGCATTTTCGTTCCGTTTTCGTCTCTCGCTGTCTCGACGCACTGGGACTGATGATTTTCACATGTCTTCCATTGCACAAATGTCACGATACCAGCAACTTAACATGTTCCCAGGGATCAACCCTTGGTGGTTCCTCCTAGGAATATGCTGATCCAATAGAGAAAAGTTGGTGCAAATGGGCACTGGAGTTAAAACTAGTACCATCGGAAATTATGAAAAAAATATATAATTTAAAAAAATTATAAAATTATGATTATTTATTCTGGTTGTTCGCTTTTAATGGTGTCCATTTTACCCCAATTCCCTTATAGGTGTCTAATTTGATGATCGCAACGCTTTTGTAAATTATCCTCAATTGGATGCCATTAAGAAAGTATTTTGGTCCAGAATTTTGAAAAAATCAAATTTCTTTTATATATGGGTCATTCCATGTCAAATCGACCACTTCTGAACCCGACCCCTTTCAATTTGGTTGAAATTTTTTGTTTCTTTTCTACTCAATTAAAGACATTTTTCAGAAAATTTTCAAATTTTTTTACCCAACCGTAAGAAAGTTATGAATTAAAAAAAAAACGCTTTTGTTTTTTTCAAATCGCTATAATTTCTTCAAAAATGGGCTAATCGGGACGTTTTTCTTCAAAATTTTTGTCTTTAGAAGTGCTTTCCGAAAAAAAACACAAACAAATTTGAAGATATATTAAAATCTATGAAATTTTTCACTTTTTCGAGAAAAATCATCGTTGTCTCGGAGATGCCATTTTTTATTTTTTGTTTTTTTTACTCAAAAAATACTTTGATCAATTCCAGAAAGAATGCCGCCCTAACTGGAGTGGGCCGAATTTCCCTTCTATTTTTTTTATCCATTAGAAAAAAAAATTCCAGTTGGGCTTATTTCACAAAACAACACTCTGGAATTTTTTTGAGGATTTATAAA
Source organism: Alloplasta piceator (assembly GCA_946863875.1). Taxonomy (NCBI): domain Eukaryota; kingdom Metazoa; phylum Arthropoda; class Insecta; order Hymenoptera; family Ichneumonidae; genus Alloplasta; species Alloplasta piceator. The sequence goes on along the minus strand of OX333072.1, from coordinate 4,604,848 downwards.
GGACCTCAAAGTTTGAAAAATTGAGATGAAAATAAAATCGAAAGTGGTAATCCTAGGACAAAATTTTTTTTCAAAAAAGTGAAAGAAAAAATAAAAGATTTTGTATTTTTTTTCAATCAAAGAGGAAATATAGAAAGCTAAGACGAGCTAAAATTGAAAAATATTCGATTCAAGATGATATGCAATGGATGTCTTTTTCAAAAGCCTGTAGCTTAGTCAAAAATGGGCCCAAATGACATTTTTTTTTCTTTTTTTTTGTTTTTGGTTGTAGTTTTTGAAAAAAATACGAAAAAAGTATTTATAGGTGCTTTTTATTTTTTCTTTCAATTTGAAAAAAAAATCGAGGATTACCACTTTCGATTTTATTTTCTTCTCAATTTTTCAAACTCTGAGGTCCTTTATAAATCTTCAAAAAAAATCCAGAGTGTTGTTTTGTGAAATAAGCCCAGCTAGAAATTTTTGTTTCTAATCGATAACAAAAAATTGAAGGGAAATTCGGCCCACTCCAGATAGGGCGGCATTATTTCTGGAACTGATCGAAGTATTTTTGAGTTGAAAAAAAATCAAAAATTGCACCTCTGAGAAAACGATGATTTTTCTCGAAAAAGTAAAAAATTTCATAGATTTCAATATCTTAAAATTTGTTTGTATTTGTTTCAGAAAATACATCTAAAGACAAAAATTAAAAAAAAAAACCGTTCCGATTAGTCAATTTTTGAAGAAGTTATAGCTATTTGAAAAAACAAAAGCCTTTTTTTTTAGTTCATAACTTTTTTAGGGTTTGGTAAAAAAATTTGAAAATTTCCTCAAAAATGTCTTTAATTGATTAGAAAAGGAACAAAAATTGTCAACCAAATCGAAAGGAGTCGCGTTCAAAAGTGGTCGATTAGACATGGAATGCCCCATATACTTAAAGTTTAGACCTTTAAGAATTTATCCTCGAAAGGAAATTTTTAAATTCCAATAATTTACGGAGTTATAGCTATTTCAGTGATGCAGCAATTATGCTTGTCACGCCGGAGCGTAACTTTGAGGGGATATTCTGATCTAGAATTGAAATTTTTTTTTTTTTGTATATTCTTAAAGTGCAGACCTTTAAGAGTATATCCTAGATTGTATGCTCAATATTATGGGCAATCTAAACCAGTTCTTTTCAGGTCAGTTGCTCCTCATCATTTGTCGTAAAATCTGTGAATCCTGCAATTCATCAGTATTCGAAAATCGTTCCTTCTAAAACGCATCGATAAATCCTGTGAAATCAATCATGCTGCAGTGTCATTCTCATTTGATACGAAGTGCATGAACCGCTGGACCGTTTGTCCAATGGACGTTGGAGGTCACACGGGATAATCCACATATTCGGAAGCGGTGGGAAATTTACAGTCCTAGTCTCGAGCGCAATGCATCAGGTAAACTTACTCGTGGGTCGTAAACGTCGAAATATATCAATAGTTGAGCAAGCACTAAATATCGAAACCCCGGAAACTCTTCGGCAGCGATGGGTGTGTCTGTGTATGTGCGGGCTTGAGAGAGAGGGAGGAGATTGAGAGGGATGTGTGGGTGGTTGCCTTTCGCCCTTCACCTCTGCTCCGTGCTATTAACCGTTCGTCTTTCACCCTCCGCTACTCTTTACAGGGGCTCGGGGGTGGTTTCTATCGAACGGGGTTCGATTGAACAAGCTTCCATTGTAAATTCCCCAATTCTACAAAGGGGGGCCTTACCATGAACGATATGAACGATCAATAATTAATGGAAGTTGATAATTGATCATTGGAATTATTCTAGTCCTTGTTGAGTCTTCGTGGTACCAAATATAGCATGCGTAAGCTTTCGCAGAGTCTCTGCAAGAAAAAAGGGGTTCGACGCATTCAGTAGTAGGGCATTTCGAACTGGTAATCCAGTGGTAATTCAGGTGGAGATACCCTCAAAAAATCAGCGGAGTACCCCGTGAATTCTGGATGGGAAATAATCCGTGGTCGAAAAACCAGCATATTTTACTGTCCCAGCCCAGTCAGATTTATTGGTAGAGATTATCCAAGATTTAGTAACACAGATTATTGGGGTCATGATAATAATAATTACTATCCCAATAACGTAATTTTAAATAGCAACTCCCAGGATTATTAAGATTTCTTCAAGAACATTTTCAGGACTAAGTCTGGACCTAAAAAAATCCTCATTGGCACAAGCGGTTGTTCTGTTAAATCGAGGAATCCGCATCATCAATGCGGTTCACGCATCATGCTATTTTTTGCTATTATTCATCGCCATGCATTCATGAACGTGAAAGAAAAAAGGACCATTATTGGATATTCGTTGCCAACGACTTTGTCAGATCGCCGTGAGGAAATTAAATGACTCTATGGTTCGGAAAGTCAAAGTCTGACTCTCTGCATCTTGAACTTTGTTCTCTGAGGAGCCATTGCATGTCTGACGCTGAACTAATTTCTTTTGCATTTATCGAAATAACTATCACGCGATGGAAAGGAGGCATTTGTGTCACAACGATGCTCGCGGCAAATGCAAGACTTTAATTACATTTGTGAGTTCCTTTTACAATCTGTCTCGCATAGTTATCCGATAAGTAAGTACTGGCTTAACTGAATAAATTTAATTACCGTTCGGCAAGATCTTGAGAGAGCGAAGTAGACAAAATGAATTGACGGGGGATGGCCTGAGAACATAACATAAAATCCTTACTCAGTGTAAGCGACTATTCTCCCATTTATCTCGCAATTCACATGATTATATACGATATTATTGTAACAAACTCGATGTGGAAGTTAGGAACTTAATTATCCATAATGGTCGTTTATATGTGACATCAGTATTTGTGAGAAGGCAATTTTTTGGTAACGAATTCGAAAAATCTGGTTTGAATCGAAAAATCGCAATATTAACTCTGCATGGTCGAATTGATCGACGGTTCGTTATCTCAATAAAATCATTAATAGTAGTTCAAGTAGCGTTCGCGCGGCGCGAGGATGATTGCTTGAATTGTGGGCGAACGGGAAGATTGTGGGGGTGGGTTACGTTCGTGGGGTGGAAGCGAGGGTGGACGTCGAACGGGTGGTGCCGCGGGCCGCGCCGTCGCCCAGCATCCCTCGTTGCTTCCGTCGCCCTCCCGCAGAATCTACCACTGCCGCCGCGAAGGCGCACCCTTCGACACGCCGAGCAAGATAGAGACTATCCGGCCGCATCCGCGTAGTCATACGTTGTCTCGTTGCGATCCGCTCTGGTTATACTCGCGCGCGCCACTCGTCTCTCTTCGTGACCACGCGTTTCATCATATTGCTCCCCTTCGTGCAGTGGTGCGTCTCCATCCTGACCCAGATATAGAAGAACGTGATGTGGGCATGCCGTACGCGTGTAACCCTCCAAGAAGACCCAGTGACCTGACTCTAATAATCAGTACCTCCGGTACTTATCCGCCTTGGATTCCTTTCATCTCATTTTCGTTCCCTTTTTTCACATTTCTTTTCATCAATTCTGCCCTCTCGAACGCTCGATCAAATGTTGAGTGAGTGAAATATACGAGTTTTGTGTGAATTGCCCTTCCCCATAATTGGGCTGGTATAATTCTGATCATAACAGTGGGAAATCAGTGACTTCACGAATTTTCGTATAATGCCTACCGATACAAAGCACGAACGCAGTGTAAACATCCTAGCGTAACGTGTTTTTTCACAATCCTCCGGGTCTGAGTGACTCACATGCCGCCCACTGCTTTGTTTTGATGCCCTCTCTCTCGCAGACCCTTATCATTCTCGCTGGTACCAGGGGATGACACTGCAATTACCACTGGTGAATACGATAGCTCGACGCGACCAAAGGAACTTTAGCGCACCCCTTTCCCCTTTATCTAACTCATTAGAGAGAGATTCTATTCATGTGGTGAATAAGGACATCGCATTCATAGCTCAATTCAGCTAGAAGTACATTCATGCAACTGCAGGGTTGAGAAAGCCGGTGTCGTTGCATCATTGAATAATACTGAACCCACGTTACCTCGACTATCTCGCCGGAAAACTCGTCGTTCGTGTTCTCTTCACCGTCGACATCGGAAAGAATCTCGCCGTAACGAAGCGTGGATCTGGCATTTTCTTTTTCACGTCCATCATTGTGCCATTAACACGAATTGTGATGTCAGTGTTGTCTCGTCGTGATAGTGAATGCACTGTCAATAACAACTGTGAATGACTTGGGCTCCATCTTCGATTACACCGTTCTTTTTGCAATTTCGTTAAAATCAACGGGGCTAGATACCAATTACGCCTGTTCACAGACGCGATAAACAATCCCATCAACTTTTGTGGCTCTGTTAAAGGCGCAAGGAAGACGATCGATGGCAAGATGAATTCCTGAAACAACGTGTGACAGATGTATTTACAGTAAACTGTTTTGGACTCATGAAAATGATGAGTTGAATGATTGGTTGACGCTGAAGTGTTCTGAGTTCGTAGACCATCACGTTCAATCCAGACATGGATACCTTTTTAATAATAGGCATATGTTTCCTCTGTTACGAGGTTTGTGACCTGATAAGACGTTACGCAACTCCAACGACACCGAGTGAGTTGAGTCAGGACGCGGGTAGTTCAGAACCACCCTCGCCTAGAATATTCTCCATATCTCACAAGATTCCGAATTCACCGGCTTGTTGCTCCCAGTAAATTCGATCAACCAATTGTCAATCGCCAACAGCGAAGACAGCGAAGACACGAGTTGGAATAATCCAATGAACTCAGTGGAGATTTGTTGTACGACAAGTGCAACGAGCAGTCATTCCAAAAGACACTGTCAAGGCCAATCATCCGTGCCTTTCCCGACCATTATTCGTTAACGTCAGCGAGAATACCAAACCGATTTCGCGATGGCCTCGTTTGAGATCTCTAAGTAATCGGAGTACAGTGCGAGCACAACTGGAGGCTTTGTCTACAATCCGAGATGTTTGCGGTAGTGCTGGGATGATTGTCTGCGTAATCATCAAATTTATCCTTGTCCTGGACCCTTGTTTGATTCTCCTAGTGCTTGCTCAGACCTAATGACGATACCGCAGAACAAGACCACCATCTGACTGGTGTGATCGTGGACCGTCGTGTATGAGGACTCGTGAGAGAGAGAGAGAGAGGGGCTGAGCACAGAGACAAAAATTCCACCTGCCAGAGAAACTCGACTTCTCATAAATGTGGGTGAGTATGTTGGAAATATGACTGCGGAAAGGAAGTGGAAGAGGGCGTCAGTGAGAGACCCTCGTGAGTGATATTGAATGAGGTCTGCAACTCTAGTGGAACTACTCGGAAGTGAGTGCACCTCGACGTTTGTGTGTGTGTGTGTTGAAAGATCTTTGCCAGCATCGCGCGTTCCTCGTTGAAGCAAGTGGCATGTAAACAACTAAAAGGGCCTTCTCTTCATCCAGCCGAACGAGATTGCGACGAAGATTGTGTCCAAAAATGATCAATCATCCGGATGCTTCTGGCGAACTGTTTGTGAATAAGAATCGTAATTAGTTAATGAGATCGTAGGAATTTTCAGATGTCTCAAAGTAAATTGAGCATGAGCCGCAGATACTATTGACTTGGCTGTCGGTGTTAATAGGTTGGATTTGACTCGGCGTTTGCTGATCAACACTTTGCCCATTGATTCGACAAAGCTACCCCTGCCCAACCGAACAACGACTCTGTCAGTCACCGCCAATCCTCCTTCAAACGAGGCGATACCGGGCCAAGACAGAGTGATCTCAGTTCTCCAAAGCCTCGAGGTAGTCTCCTTCCTGGGTATATATCCAGGACAAATGTACATTCTCCCCGGAGAAGGAGCATGTGTGCCGATGTACACCAATCAGCCTGACTGTGAGCCGTGGCTGACCCGGTTTCCCGGAGCTGATCGGTTTGTTCGGAACTCGATAGATCCGGGTCACACATAGATGACACACAGCACAAAGGAGTCTATTCCTCAGCCGTATTGAGTTCCGTATTCTTGCTATGATAGTTCGGAAAATTGTCTGAAAGGATTGGAAGAAAGGAGGAAGGAAAATAGAGTTACGAATAGAGCCCCATATTTTCAAGAGGAATGACATCAATCAATCAAGAAGAAGAGTGTCTGCCTCATTCAATTATCAAGCAACGCGATAGACTATAGTCAGCGGGTTGCGTCTCTTTTTGTGGCCTATTCACGAAAGGTTCCAGAATACTTACCGTATAAAAGAATCAACGAGTTTGGAGGGATGGACTCGCTGGAACGTCTAATGAGCTCGGCTCCTCATCATCCAGCGCTAACTGCCGCTTCGCGTACACAAAACGCTTGCGTACAGGCGAGCTTGTGCTCAGTGATCGGACGGAAGGGTCGACATTTGACTGGAACTTTCTCCCTTACTGGCGACACGATGGAGGGTATCATACAGTGTCTCGTGTTCCTCAAAGCTTTCTCGGTAAGGAAATCAGCAAAGTTTCTCAGAAGTTGAGATACCTAATCATTTTTTCTACTTGAACAATCGTGCGTTGTAAAATTATCCGCAGCCTTTGAATCCTTTCTATTATCTCTATTATCGGGAAGGTTCCATCAGCTGAGCAGAGAATATGAACCATGGAATTAAGCACCAGGCGAAGGATGGATGTGAAAGTATACCAAGATTGGACTTTAAAGCCCAGGCTTATTTTAATTCCTCCCAACGACTTCCACCCTCTGCTGGATGCTCGGGGTGCAGTTGAAAGTGATCGATTGATAATGAAGAAGGAAATTGGGGAATTAATAGCCAAGTAAAGACCACTTTTCTTAAGGTGCCAATTCAATCCTCTCAATGTCACTTTTCCTCATTCTTCGTCCATTCCACTTTGAGATTCAATCTTGTGGCTGTACTCGTGTCAATGTCCCACATTCAAAGGAGTTCCCGAGTACTCGGGTTGACACCCCCTTTTAGATATTCCGTTCCAGAGTTTCGCATAGTTCGGGCCTATCGCCGATGCAGACATCGCGAACCGTCTGAAACCTGCTGCTGCACGTAGTTGATACGAAGGGGCGATAGAGCCCCTTTTATCGTCGTCGTTTCCGAGCTGTCCAGCTTGACCCTTCGCTACCTCCCTTAAAGTCATTCTGAATATTTCATTGACCCTATTGCCGCTGGCAGTAAACGTTGAAAATATTTTTTTCCCCTCATACCGTGAGATATACCTTTCAGCTGAGCCAACGGTTTTCAAAGTCATATCCTAGATTGACCATTCTATTCAGAATATCTTTCTAATTTCTACGAGCGTTAACATCGACTCAGCTTAATTTATTTCCCTTAATTATTGCATGTAAATTCAAACAAATTCTCATAAACTCTGCTCGCATCTGACTTTGTTAATCCAGTGGACAGAGTTGTTTCTCCTTCGCGAAATGAAACAGAGGCAAACTGCAAAAACCACATTTGTAAAAATTTATGCTCGCTGACCCGTATTTCTGGTTTTACACGAGAGTTTATTTGGACTGGACCCTACGGAGTGGAAAATTCTTACATCTCACAAAAGTGGGTGCTAACGTCAAACAGCCTCTGTGCTTGGGGATGGGTTCTATGGTTTTGACGCGTGGCTCTCACTAAAATTCCGCGAATAATACACGTGCGTGTGGGTCCATATGCATGGATATGCGCACAAATCTGAAATTCTCACTGCAAACTCTGTGCCAACCCTGTGCGCTACGTATGATCCCCTGAAGTTAATTACCACGGGGACTCTGCAGAGTCCTCTTTGCACCACATCTAACCAATATATATATATATATATATATATATATATATATATATATATATATATACATGTACAAATGTATACTCATTCAATTATCAAGCAATGCGAAGACTATAGTCAGCGGGATTGCGTCTCTTTTTGTGGCCTATTCACGAAAGGTTCAAGAATACTTACCGTATGAAAGAATCAACGAGTTTCGAGGGATGGACTCGCTGGAACGTCTAATGAGCTCGGCTCCTCATCATCCAGCGCTAACTGCCGCTTCGCGTACACAAAACGCTTGCGTACAGGCGAGCTTGTGCTCAGTGATCGGACGGAAGGGTACATCTCACAAAAGTGGGTGCTAACGTTAAACAGCCTCTGTGCTTGGGGATGGGTTCTATGGTTTTGACGCGTGGCTCTCACTGAAATTCCGCGAATAATACACGTGCGCGTGGGTCCATATGCATGGATATGCGCACAAATCTGAAATTCTCACTGCAAACTCTGTGCCAACCCTGTGCGCTACGTATGATCCCCTGAAGTTAATTACCACGGGGACTCTGCAGTGTCCTCTTTGCACCACATCTAACCAATATATATATATATATATATATATATATATATATATACATATACAAATGTATACATTGCTAACTACACAGCTATAAGCTGGTTCCATGCAATTCTAGGAATCATGTATGACGTTCTGTCATACATGAACGTCGAATCAGGGACGAATTCTCTTGCCCAACTTTGCCTCTGAAATGACAGGATGTAGCATCCCAGATCATTGGAATTGCACTCCGCTGATGGTCCAAATTCTGTTTGTAAACCGGTTCTATTTGAGACCTCAGTTTCTTTGATGTCCTGTTCATCCTCGTATTTTAGTACAGACGAAATGATACCACATATGTGCGCGGAATGTTCATTTATCTAAGATGAAGTTGATCGGGTATGACTGATTCTGACGACTGGGTATGAAATTCTGTTTTTTTTTTCGTTGCAGGCATAATTGGGCTTTTATCTTGACGAGAATCAACTTAACTTAAAGCTGATTTAGTGATTGTCCCATTCAAATTAAGACACCGGAATGGCAAATTCAATGTTTAAGGGGTTACATGGATTTTGAAGATTAAAAAAACATAAATGTTTCGTTTATTTTTTTCATAGAATAAATAAATGATTTTATTCCAAATTTCAAGCATATAAAAGAACATGATTTGAACAATATGTTATAAAATTTTCATTGGAAAATCAAATTTTATCTCTTACTTAGTAGTAAATACATAAATAATAAACCTTATCTACTGACTTTAAATCCGGTGAATAGGGGAAATCAGAGTCGGAGGGTCTTCTAAACTTGAATATATTTTGCTCTGATGATGTTTCTCTCGTTTTTCTTTCGCTCTATTCCTCTATTGCAGATTCGCCTTGTTCGCATTATTCGTTTCTACTCTCGCTCCATACCTAAACTCTGTAACACAATACTCGATGCTGGACGCGCGTGTTACCTCGGACGATCTTACAATTTATTTCCGTTTCTATCGCATTGTGAAACTCACTCTTCTTGTGCCATCGCTTCCTGGTGAAAAGGATCGACGGTCCACGAGAGAGCAAGCACAGCTGCAGTTGAAGCAGAAAATACACGTTGGACTATATCGATTGTAGTCGCGAAAAAACTGCAGTGAAAGCTCCTGAATATCAGTGACATTGCGATATTTTTCGACTATATACGGAGAGAATTTTATACGGAAAATTGCTATGTATGCTTAGTAGTCGGGTACCATATTGTCATTAGTGGTAAAATTACTATGTACATACCATGTACATTAGACTGTGCGGAAAAAAATCGATATTTTTTTTTCGGTTGCATCCACCAAAAAAAGGTGAATTAAGGTAAAAAATGAAGAATGCCCGAGGGGAGGCTCAAAAAAAAATTATTTCGAACGGCGCATTGCATTTGAATATTTTCCATAAGAATAACACAGGAAAATATTAGCATTTCTGAACGTCGTAGTAGAACTCTTCAGAAAAAAATCTGACAAGAATGTCATTATGATATTCTGATAGAGAATTGAATTCCCTACAAAAAAAGTCCTTACGTACAATTAGCTTAGAAAAACCGTTCTAGTGGTATCACTGTTTATTGGGCATAGTGCAAAATCACCGACAGAAATACTCTAAAAAACAGACTCTTAAAAAAAGGAACGATGATTATTAAGCATTATAATATAAAAACAAATAATTTTATCTTATTAAACCAAATTCATTCAATAAAGCTTTTCGAAACACGATCAATGATGGACGTCATTTCTTTTATATTTCTTGTTGTACTTGATTCATTTTTGTATTAAAGAAATATTTTGAGAACGATTCCATGCAAAATGTATGTTAGAGCAGAACATTCCCTACAAAAAAAAACCCAAAAAGTTTTTTCGTAAAGTGAAAAATTCGAAAAATTCTATTTTTGATTTTTTTTCTCTATCAATTCAATTTCAGACAGCGATACCACTCGAACGGTTGTTCCAAGCTAATTATTCGTAAGGACTCTTTTTGTGGGGAATTCAATTCTCTATCAGAATATCATTATGACATTTTTGTGAGATTTTTTTCTGAAGAGTTCTACCACGACGTTCAGAAGTGCCAATATTTTCCTGTGTTATTCTTATGGAAAATATTCAAATGCAATGCGCCGTTCGAAATAATTTTTTTTTTTGAGCTCTCCTTCGGGGATTCTTCATTTTTTACCTGAATTCACATTTTTTTTGGTGGATGCAACCGAAAAAAAAATATCGATTTTTTCCCGCACAGTCTAATGTACAAACCATAGTAGTTTTTCTACTAATGACAATATGGTACCCGACTACTAAGCATGCATAGCAATTTTTCGTATAAAATTCTCTCCGTGTACGTATTTGACGTCCTATATTCCCATTACAATGATCACAGTCCGTACAGATTTTTTTTTTTTTTTTTGAAAATTCTTCTTTATTTTCACGGTACTGAGTAATCGGCTAGGGTCGCGAACTAATGGAGTTTCCGGGAGGCAATATGAGGAAAAGGCACAGTCGCATGATTTCATTTGGCAAATATCCAAGCATCCTTCCTGTGCCAATAAACACAAGGGCCTCATCTACCTCATTGAACGTTGGAGCATTTAAATCACGGATGCAGGTAACCCGTACAAACAAAAATCCGTGGTCTCTTTGAGAGATTATGGTAGTTTGTATTTTATCCAGAGATTGATACTATAAATATTGATGTCATTCTTTTATTAGTTTGATAAATGGGTGATTCTCCCGAAATACTCATTTTCGAAGGTACACAAATTTTTGTTTTGTAAATAATCATTTTGACTTCTAAAAGTGTTGATGACCTTAGTATGAGACATTTAAAAGATATTACCAATTGGACAAGCTGGTCTTTCTATTTTGCGGGATTTATCGTACTTTATAGAAATTGTAGTGCGAGAGGAGTAAAAGCGATGGCAGATAAATGATGCAAATCTTTTACTATAACGTTTTTTAATAGTTTATTTACTTTCAGTTTTATTAGAATATTTAATATTGGAACTTACAGGCGCTTATAACAAAAAATGAAACGCAAATACAAACTGGTTATCTTACTTCCTTGCACAAACACGTCAAATGACGCAAAATTTGGTTATAACGCTTTATAATGACATGGCAATAACCTGGAGGAATTATTTTTATTCAAACCCATTTTTATTCGTCACTCAAACCTGGATTGAGTGATTCCTCTGGCGCATTCGACATTCCTCTGGATCTGATCCAGAGGAATGACGATTTTTATGGTTTTTAAGTCGTAATATGACATGCGAGTTGTTTTTAACTTCAAAACGAAGCGATGAACTTGTGCTCAATAGTTTGCATTAAAAAAAAAATAAACTAAAATTTATATTTTAGCCGAAAATATGTAATGGGCACTTGCCAGAGGAATGACGCTCCAGCTTGTGACATATACTTAAGCCACACGGTTTTGAGAAAAAAAGTTACAAACATCGAAAATAAAACTTTGACAAATTGTCAGCTTGGTTAATTAGATCTGAGAGAGAATGCCCTCGATCGCCCGAACAACTAACGCTATTGCGCTAATATTGACTGATTTCCATCGGCTCAGCGGAATGACGTTAAAGCAGGTTACAAGATTGTCGATTTTTATCGAGATATATCTGTGCTCATTATTTTTTTTTTAATTTAAGGAGGAGGTTATAACCAGCGTTCAGTTTCAGAAAATATTTTTTATTTGCCGCTTTCTAAACTTCAATTATTTTTTTAGACCGTTAAAATATGGGAAGATGCGAAGTTACATGCCAGAAGAATGATTTTTAGAGGTCAAACACGAGAAAAAAACGATTAAAACGATATTTTCTTTAAAGCTGTTCCGACACCCTGTTTCAAAACATTATGGTCGAACATATTCTGATAAAAAAATCTACAAAATTAGAGGGATTATTGAAAATCAACTAGGTTACAGCGAAAATGAGTATTTTGGGAGAATCACCCACATATACTCTTGAAATAGATTTAAAAAAAAATATACAGTTATCTTATGCATTGCTTGTTTCTGTTTCAACAACCTATTTCACTGTCAAATTTCGGAAATTGAAAATACGGGGCAAAGCAAACAGCGATCATTTGAGCCCAGTCCATTTTGGGCCCACCCATAGCTTTTCATTGCAAAAAAAAAAATTCTACTATTTTTTCCATTTGGAAATAGATTGAAGTCAGAAAATCATTCAGTTTGATTCATCAGCTTTTGATTCTCAGATAAAAAATAGTGAAAATAGATCCACACTGTCGGAAGTCCCAAATAACCGGAAGAATTTACATCCATATTTTCATTACCGTCATTGAACGTTGTGACGTGAAAAATCGGAAGGGTCAGACTTTTCCTTCTTTATTTTTATTTTTATTTTCCACGAAGCCTCGTATGTCCTTTCGTTCTGGAAAATTTATAGAAATGGGTCGAATATCGTGAGAGCAAACACATATAGATTTTACGAAAAATTTCATTGCCAGAGAGCAGGGGAAAGAGAGATCGGGGCCTCTGGTATGCAGTGTGGGGGTGATTCGATTATCGGGAAAATCAGGTCGCGCGGATCTCTAACAGCAGTGGAGAACACCAGTATTCCACAGTTGTGCCAGTAGAATGGCAGAGATAAAAGGTTCCATATGGACCAAAATACATATGAGGCATTCCAGCTACAACCGAGCGGCTATTACCTCGAAATTTTTTTTTTCGCGTTGCCGATTTTTTTTTCAGTTACTTTTCGACAAAAAAAACATACGTATTTCTCAAAAAAAAATAATTTTTCATCCTCTTCCGTTTTAACACCTTTCAAAGTACAATTTTTGTTTTTTTTCGACAAGAGTGTATCCTCCGTTTTTTTTCAAATAAATTGACAAAAAAGTACATTTAAAACCGTATCTTTTGATCGCTATCCCATCATGGAGAAATCATTTTTCGATTTTTCCATGTGTATGAAACTTTGAAAAATGTGTTTTTATTCGTAAAAAAAGGAGTAAGTACATAGGTAACGTTGTTGATGCTATTATTCATTAATACAGTTATAATATTTATGGACACGTAAATAAAAAATAAACAATTATTTTTCATCCTCTTCCGTTTTAACACCTTTCAAAGTACAAATTTTTTTTTCGACAAGAGTGTAGACTTCGATTTTTTTCAAATAAATTGACAAAAAAGTATATTTAAAACCGCATTTTTCGATCGCTATCCCATCATGGAAAAATCTTTTTTCGATTTTTGCTATGTGTATGAAACTTTGAAAAATGTGTTTTTATTCGTAAAAAAGGAGTAAGTACACAAGTAACGTTGTTGATGCTATTATTTATTAATACAGTTACAATATTTATGTGTACATAAATATTGTGTACATAAATATTTATGTGTACACAAATATTGTACACATTTTTGTTTACATTAAAAACACATTTTTCAAAGTTTCATACACACAGAAAAAATCGAAAAATGACTTGTCCATGATGGGATAGCGATCAAAAGATGCGGATTTTAATGTACTTTTCTGTCAATTTATTTGAAAAAAAATCGGAGGATACACTCTTGTCGAAAAAACAAAAATTGTACTTTGAAAGCTGTTAAAACGGAAGAAGATGAAAAATATTTTTTTTTGAGAAATACGTATGTTTTTTTTTGTCGAAAAGTAATTGAAAAAAAAATTAGCGACACGAAAAAAAATGTCGAGGTAATGGTCGCTCAGTTATAGCTGGAATGCCTCATATATATATATATATATATATATATATATATATATATATATATGTGTGTACACACATTCTCACAGCACACAACATTTTTGCGTGTATATAGACGGAAAATCGTGCGCACGCCATTGTCGAACGTTATTGTCACGTATGTACATTTTCGTCCTGCTGTTGCCGCCACCCTCTGCCCACATTTTCCTCTCGTCCTCACCCCGAATTCTCGCATCACGCCTACACACGCTCGATCGTTCTGAGGACATTCCCGATTGGTCGGTGGGGATTTGATTTGCACAATCAACTCGAATCCCGCGAAAATGCACTCGCATCTGCCCACCGCTGTTTCATGGCGCTATACTTCTATCGCCAATCAACGATATTCCAAAGAAAAATGTGGATCTGATTTTTTTTTCCATTGCTTTCGTTCTGTTCAATGGAATATTAGATCAAGCCGTCGGGATACGAAAAACCTTGCTAATTCGAAATTTACCCATCGCTACCTCCTTTTTTCGTATTCACAAAATTCTATATAAGCAAAAAAGTTCCCAGAACCGGAAAAATTACAGAAGTGTCGAGTGAGACTCCAATATTATTGGACTGGTTAGAGTAATGGACTAATCCATGAATAATCACTGGACTTTATTTTCCATGTGGTTTACCCGATGACAAAAATACCCCACGAGAAACTAGAATTTTTCATTATTCGTTAAATTGTTAACTTAATTTTGCTGCTCCCTTATGGCATTTTTGAGGATTGACCAAATGAATTTTTTCGCGAAGGAAAATTAAGAGGATTGTTTTACGTTCTGTGCGATTTTTATGTCCACTGAGAGAAAAAATCACTAGAACCTATGAAATAAAGTTTTGAATGCAAAAAATCATTTTTTTCATTATTTGCCAAAACATATTAGATTGGTTCCCTTATATATTTACTTGGTTCATTTTTTCAGTCAATTCCATAAATTTCTGTTTCAATAAACGAATTTATTTGAATCTAACAATATGTTATCAATTATATGTAATATGTTGTTTGAATCAAGAACACATTTTATCATTCAAAACATGCATGTCTTTTAATACAGGAAGCACTGAGAAAAAAAATTTGTTAAATCAACAAATTAATTAGTCCAATCAACAGGAAAAATGATTGATTCAATCAAAGGCGTGTTTATCAATTGTTGCTAAACATTTTATAAAAAATATATAGCCCTTGCCAAATAATTTAATATGCATAATTTAGTGACCCCAAAAAGAGATAAATAGAAAAAAAAGACAAATCTGCGCCAATTCTCCGATCTAATTTCTCTGTCCGACCGAGATTCGAACCTTCGACCCTACCTACCATTATACCTATCCTACCTAACTACCTAACACGCTACCTATTACGCTATCGACTACTACTATGCACTTGAAAAAAGTTAGGAGTCATGAAGATTCGAATATAAGAAAACATTTTAACAACCAGTTTTTTAATTTTTAACAACTTATGTACACTATTAAAGTATACTTCAGAAATGATAGTTTTTTGCTTGAAGGAAATAAAAATTTCATCATTCCAAACAAACATTCTATTGGAATAAAATAATGTGTTTTTTTATTTTACTACAGCTTCTTTTCAAATAATCACAATCAATTTTATATCTAATAAATATTGAAAATACTACAGGAACATTTTTAGAAGTAAAATACTGATGAATTTATTGCAAAGAAATAATTTTGTTCCAAAAGAAATAATTTCGTATTGAAGTCATTTTTTAGATTCAAATAAACTCATGCTTATGATGCCATAAATAATTTTCTTCATAAAAACAATTTCGTATTGAAGTCGTTTTTTAGATTCAAATAATCTCATGTTTATGATGCAATCAATGTAATTAATCCAATGAATACAAATTTAATCAAATCTATCGTACATTTAATTGTTACTATTAAATAAGACTTTAATATAATGGAGTAATAGATTCGTGAAAATATTTTTTCAAATGAAGAGTGATTTTCTTGGTTCAACAAATAAATAATCGAATTAGTACTTTCATAATAAATAAATTCATGTTCTCAAATTCAGTAATTTTTTCTCTCACTGAGTGTCCGTGCAAATTGCTCGATTGTCGTGGATTATGTAGCTGAATTTTTTTTTGTTTTGCCGTAATACGTTCACACGAAGTGGACGAACATTCGTGTACTCTTCTCTTCATCTCGCTTTCTCTGGCTATCATCCCCTCGTGTGCCATTGTCAGCGAGGGAGTTATACGATGGCGCCTCTTCGGTTTTACGAGAATTGCGTCCATCCGATCGGCCATATCTATATCGGAAATGCGACATTGCGTACCGATGAGTTCTCGGCTGTGCTTTTCAACCCCCCCCCTCCTCTCTTCCCATATCGTAACTGCACAGGATCGTATCGAAGAATCACTTTTTATCTTCCTTATTTGGCCATCTTTCGCCAAATAAACGACGATTTTTCTCACCCCAGCTCCATTATTCTCGCTCCCTTTGACCGAACCCTCATTTCCTATCGCATCAATTCATGATTCGAATGAATTTTCCCAATTTATTTGAATATATGATTTTTTAAATGCATTACTTTTTTTTTAAATTCATTCTTCGTGAGATCAACCCTTCCCTTGAGCATTTAGAATCAAGTCCTTCATCAATACTGCAATATATATTTGAAAAATTTTTATCATTTCTGGCAGTGCGAATGTCGACCTTCGTACGATGGAAGGAATCCCAAAATTGGGGAAGTAATCAGCTCGAAATGGTAATCGAATTAGTTATCGAATGATTCGATGATCCGGGTGAAAATAGCGGATTGTTCTACGTATATATTGACAAAGTCATAATAGGCCAGCACTAAAAAGAGCACAAAGCCGAGCTGGGAAACGGTTGATATAGATATGGTCAGCGAATGGTTGGACTATTCGCAGTCCATTGGGCTGTGTCATTGCGTTACACTTTTCAAAGCCTCCAAAGGATCCATTTTAGCTCTACCCTCCCTCGTCGAAAAGTTAAAAGCCTGTGTAATATCCAATGGCTTCGAGTAAAAAGGACTCATCGATCCCTGCGATAGCCCAAACTTTAGCGCTCTTCAGGCGTTGAATCATCGATTCGCAATATCGTAGACAGAGACACACGTATCATGAGAGGGGGATGACGAAAGTTGCATTTGACCTCGGGAAGAGCCCTTCCTCGTCCCTTGGAACGTGTTCTGCAAAATCGTAAAGGCCCCTCATGAGAGAGAGCAAAAATGGACAAACCGCGAATCGATGAATCTGCGCCCCAATGAAGGGAGACTTTAAAAGGGTAAAAGGGCGTTGGGTCAAGCGTCAAATCCATTCGTGACCAGATTGGAATGCCCGGATTCTCGTATGATTTTCACATTGTTGAGGCTTCTTCTTCTTTTTAAAATTTTTTTTTTTTGCAAAACGCTCATCCCTCAGTGTGGGAAAAACGAATTCGGTCGGATGGGTCGAATTTTCGATCACCAATTCAAGGCTGATTTAATCCTGGCGAATGGCATTTGAGCTTCAATCCTATGGTTGGACCCACACCGCGAAATTGCAAATAAACGCTGAGTGGTGATATCGATGAAGAAGCTATTAGCGTTAATGGTTTTGACGTTTAACTCTTTCCTCCCGCTTCGTGTACTCCATTCGCGGCTTCCGCTTCCGCTTTTTACGAATAATTTTTCATCCTTGATATCGGGCAACGCCGAGTGCTGCGATTTATTCCCAAGTTATCGGATGGACATCAGTGAGAAAGGGTTCGAGAATTTTTTTGAGGCATCGCTCGATTGAACTAGCAAATGGAGATTTTTATTTAGATGTTTTTCAATATCCGAGATATCGGGAGCGATATTTCTGTGCTTTTTCCACGGCGATAGAAATGACGATACAAACTATTGAATTATTTTCATCGGTATCGCGCTGTTGCGTGAACGGTTCAGAAAATTTCACGCAAATTCAATTTTCTCTCTTTCCATATTTCATACTCTCTTTCTCTCTCGCCTGTGAGTGATACGAGAAAACGAACGCCTCCGCTATAAATCCTCCATAATTTTCCACTCCTCTCTCGCCGTCGTGTTTACGACCGTAGCATAAAAATATATCAACGCATCACGTGAATCACGTTCATCTCTTCGTTGGCTGTGCGTCCCAAATGGACGCGAAAAAAAAAACGTGCCAAGTAATTCGTGCCATTTTGCCATTGAATTTCCCCGCAAACACTCGACGCGGGAAACGGGCGATAAAAATGAAGAATTTATCACTTTCAGGCTTATCAGTGTGCCGGATTTATTTGTGAATTTGCCAGGCTTGATGTGAGATTTAAAAAATTAAGTATGTCGAGTCCCTACGAAATCTTTTAATGTTAATTGTTCAATAAATAGCTTCTTAATCGTCGTGAAATTTTTACACGATCTCCTGAATACTTCATGTAAGAACATATTAAATTTTCAGAATTCTGTCATCATTACTTCAACCTCCTTAAGGGTTAAAATGAAAAATGATGAGAAAATTCTGAAAATTTGGTATGTTTTTGTATGAACAATTTTTTAAACAAATAAAAAGAATATTTATCAATAAACTTCCTTTTTGTTTCCGTTACTATCAATATAGTGTGGATATAAAAAAATTGAGAGGCCAAAAAAAAAAAACTTATCGCAAAGTTATATCAGTTTCCATAAGACTACATTTAATTTAATTTAATTTGTTAATGTTAATTGTTCGATAACGAGCTTCCTAATCGTCGTGAAATTTTTACACGACCTCTTAAATAATTCATCCAAAAACATACCAAATTTTCAGAATTTTCTCATCATTTTCGATTTGGGACTCAACACCCTTAATAAGCGTTTGTCACCAAGTTGCCTTTTTAAGGCGGTATTCTCATCTAGAGACATGAATTTTGAGCGTTTTATCGAGCTTGATTTAAAAAAAAAAATATTTTTACCAGTCTTTTTTTTACATCATATTTATTAATATGTTAACAATAAACAAAAAAAATTCGAGAATAAAATGAAAATTAAATAAATTATAAGCTGGTGACGTATGATGTTGAAGTTTGCATCGTTGCAATGCAACATGCAACGAAAATCATTTTTGTCAATTCATTTTTAGTGAGATTTATATTTTGCTAGTGCATTAAAAATCCCAAGTCCTTAATGAAGACTCCAAAAATATTTTGAAAATTTTTTACTTAAAAAATTTCCTAGGAAGAAATAATTATATTAAAAAATAAACAAGTTTGCATTGAAACGATGCAAACTTCATGGTAAAGTTGGGACTAAAAAAAGGGGTACGATGGTTGACACGACAACAACCTTTTTAGTTATCCGATACAAAATTGAAAAAAAAATTCTTAGTTATTGAGAATGTCGTTCTAACAACTACCTCAGAGAAAACAGAAAAAAAATTCGCAAAATGACGGCTGTTTGAAAAAAAAAAGCGTTTTTCGACTATTTTTTTCATAGTTTTTAATTTTTTTACAATTGTAAAAAAAAATAATTTTGATAACGAAGTGGTAAGAGCGATAAAGAGTTACACATTGAAGATTTGTAAAAAATTTGCAGTAAATTAGTTGAGTAGAATTAGAGATATCATGTCAGCCGTGTTGAGAAAAGTAGTTTTGAGAAAAACGTCTGTCACTAAAATAGCTATAACTCCGTAAATGATTGGAATTAAAAAATTTCCTTTCGGGGATACCTTCTTAAAAAGGTCTAAACTTTAAGAATATGCTATTAAAAACATTGATTTTTTCAAAATTCTAGACTAGAATATTCCCTCAAGTCTTTTGTTTTTTAGGGTTATGAAAGTGCGAATGAATTTGTGAAATTTTACAAATCCGTGGAGATTATTTTTTTGGGCCTCAGCCCTTGTCAATGGTGAAAAGTTCACACATTCAAACCCTGTGAGTTTATTATCCTCTTTGAAATTGTCGAGTCTTTCTATTTTCGTTGCTTTGGAAGAACGACGTTGACGAATTCGCTGGAGCATCGTATCAGAGTTCTATTCACTGTCAGCCAGCAGCTTTATGTAGCAATCAAATGGATTTCCGGCGTGCCGATGAAGCTCCCCCTATTAAAGGGACATTTTTTTTACTCTCGCAAATGTAGGAAAAAAAAATCTGTCTCCACTGGATTGCCTGTTGGCAGCGAGAACACGCGAGGAGGGATGATATTAATTGGAGGTTTCAGGAAAAAAATAATATTTTTTCTGCCAACAGTGATTTCGCGGCAACGTGACGATTTTTTTGTCGACACTCGTTGTGCTCGTCGAGCTTTTTTGCTTGTTATTTTTAACCATTATTTTTGCCCTGAAAAAATACGTATCTTTTTCAAATACAGTTTGGTTCTGTAACTTTTTATTTTTACAGAATATTCGTACATCCCGAATTTCATTTTTCGATGATTCATTGAAACATGCTTAATAATATATGATTAATAATATATTATAAATATATCCGCAATCATTGGAACAATATGAAAAAATGTCTAAAAATGAATATTCATTTTTTAGGATGAAGCAAAAAACGTTCTCTCGCAAGATATTCATACGGTTTATATGTGGGAAAGCTTTTGAATAATCTCATGTACTTTGGGATTTCCTTGTAGACATATATATACAAACGTCCTCAACTCTGTACCACAATGAACAGACGAGCTCGTAAAACCTTGTTGGATTTTTAATAACGTGCTTGGGATTCCATATCTACATCCGATGACGTAACTTCACGCAGGGTAAGTCGAGGCAAAATGGCCTCCATTATTATTGAAAATGGAAAAATTTAGAAGATAACTGAATTATTATTATTATGAGCGCAATTATTCCGAAATAGACTTCCCACGCCAAATCAGATCTAGGTAATTGCATTTTCTTGACAATGTCTTGTCAAGAGTTGAAAAAATTAACAAAATTGTTATTCTGATCACATTAAAAAAAGCACCTCCAACTTACTTTAATAGTATCATTGCCACCCATTTTTACTAAAATACTTGGATAATCCAAGGACCAAATCAAAACAAGGTACCAGGGGCAACATGGCCACCTCGATAATCATAAAGGAAATATTGAATAACGCAACTACGATTCAATTTAAATTCTGCAGGACATTTAATTGCAAAAAAACATGTACAAGACTTAGGAACGAAGGAAATAGTTTTCTCAATGGTTTTCCTCTTTTGCTTGAACTTAAAAAAAATTTAGATCTTTCACCAGTTCTTCTCGACAATTTGTTCTTTCGACGAGCAATAAAGTCGATAAAAATGTTATTTTTAAATTAAAAGCAACAAGTTTAGATAGCTGGGCTATTTTTTTATGGTGGCCATTTTGCCCGGTTTTCCCCTATATTTATAAATATAGAGACAGAAAAGCAGAGTCTACTGGAGAAAACATCAAGGATTCTTCATCATCAGTTCCTTATAATTGGATTTTTAACATAAGCATAAAGTCGATGTTTACCTGAAAAAATTAACACAACAATCAAAACATCATTTCCCCCAACTTACGTTCATATGAAAGCTGGACAACATTTCTTTCACGAATATTCAAGACATGCAAGCACTTCTGAGTTGCAAATAACCGAAGAAGGGAATAAATATTCCTTCTTCAAATTTTCCCAAATTTATTGCAAGGTCGTTCTCGATCGACAAAAAATGGCTCTACCTATCCAAGAGAATTTGATAATGTTTTTTTGGTTTCCATTCACTTTAACAAAATTATGGGTAGAAAGAAAAGAATGGCTCGATATCGTCGATGTCAATCCAATAAACTTTCGTAAAATTCGAATAAAATGATGAAAACATCAATTTTCACGGTACGACGTAATTAGCACATTCAGAAGTCAGCACAATATTCTAGCTTTCAGACCTTAACGCCTTTCTCGAGCTATAAAATCGAATTCGTTCCATTTACCATTAAGAGAGAGTGGGAGCGAAGGTCCGAGACCTCGGGGACTTTCAGCGTCGGGGTTTTGTCGAGCTTAAAGCTTTGTTTAAGCTTGATTCAATAAATTACCGAACCGCCGCGAGCATGGGCTTTGTCCGTGAAACAAATAAGTAAGTCGTGGAAACCGCGAGAGTTTCGTGGAAGCAAAAGAGCGCGAGTGACCCTCCAGAAAAAGAGGGGGGTGGAAGAGGGAAGAAGTGGGATGAGAGGGAAGAGAGGATGAGGAGAGGACGAGAGAGAGAGAGAGAGAGAGAGAGAGACTGGAAGAGGGATGGAGATAGAGTAGAACGAAGCTTTGGCTGAAAACACGATACGCTCGTATTCCCGAGATTCCAAGGACTCTGGACTGACGCATTGTTCCTTCCATCCATTGTCCGACGTACCGTTGGGTCCCGGGCGCTTTTGCGAATGAGGACTTTCGTTCGGATATCAAGATCGATACTCGTGGGATTTGCGATAGAGGCGCCTATAGCTTGATATAATTATATGGCGTGCCTCTCGTAATGGTCCATTTCCCATTATTTCTCTCATTTTCTAGAGATAATCCTGTCGGGTTCAGGCTGCTCCCTCGAGTGGGCAGAGTAGACGCGGAGAAAGGAAAAGAAAGAGAAAAGCTCGAGAATATGATCAACTATAGGACAGATCGTTGAGGGATTTAATGGTAATATATATTGAAACTCTTTTGGGTCCACCTGAACCTAGATTTCAGTTTAAATTATTGGATGTCACCACGATCGTTGTTGACTTTGGGTACGGATTTTTGGGTGTCCAATTCAGGAGCAAATTCATTGGCATAATCATTATGCGATTCTGGCACTACCCGTCAAAATAGTTTGTCACTCGTCAACGGTGTTCTGAATAAATGGATGCAGGATCGAAGGTACAGGATACCAGTCCAGTGTGATCTATTGCATCGACAGTGAAGCTTTCCAATTATCGTTTTGTACTCTCTTCCTCTTTCGTATTTTCGACGAGAATAACAAAATTAATCCAGTGCCACGATGCGAAGGATCGGCTGGGGAAAAGGGGTTAGTGCCAATGAGAAGATAGGAAGAAAGAACATTAGCAGATTGCGAGGAGAAACGAGAAGATGGAGCGAGCAAGAAGGTGGTCGTCGGGTTGATCTATTCGGAGCCTTCCCCGGGGTAAATTAGAAGGGTGTCGTCCAGGGTTCACGAAATCAATTGTCAACCGCAATTCCCAGTTGCCATGGTCCCGCTGGACCCACGCCGATCCTCGGATCCTCCCTTCTATACCTTAACCCAATCCTGGTTTCGCAACTGCTTAATACGTAAGCGACTTTCATACTGTTGGGATCCTCGAGGCTCAATGATTCCATCGGCTGCTCGGACTCTCTTGGTTCTCCAATCCCAAAGTGTGTCGCCAGGGTGGCTAATTGCCATGCTTCCCTCTCGGCTGCGCTCACTGGCATGATTGGAAAGTGGATTACGTCTCGCGGAAGTCGTGAGGCAAACATGGAAGCGATAGAGTAACTCTGTTACACGACTCATAGTGTCTGGAGCTTTGTGCGCTTATAGTTTCTGCCTGGGCAATTTTAATCGCTGAATCATCTTTTTAACATCCAAATTCACGGGGTTGGTTGTTTTTCTCGGGGGTTTTGCACCCTTCCGTAGGTTGTGAAGGATTCCTTGATGACATGTAAGTTTTGGTGGCTTCGAAATATTTTCATATTGCTTACAAGTAATAGTAGATTCAGAAAAGCGATATAAATGATTAGTGTTCAGCACAACCTCTTAAGATTTTAGTTGCCAGTTGATTTTCGTGAATTTGAAACCATTCAAATTCACGTGGGTTTTGTATTTTTTCTCGAGGGTTTTGTACCCTTGCAGAGGTTCTGAAGAATTCCTCGACAGTTTATAAGTTTGGGTAGCTTCAAATTATTTTTATATTACTTATGGGTAATAGTAGTTTCATCAAAGCGTTCTAAATGATTGGCTTTTAGCGCAACCTTTTTAAAATTAATTTTCAACCCATCGCACTATTCTTTGATGCATTATCGTTCGTCTTATTAAAGGTCTTTTGATCATTTTTCATTATTATGGAAAATTTCTAAATTTTAATCGAATGAAACAAACGTCTTTTTAAAACATAGCCATAATAACTTCTGTATTTCACATATATCGCCGCACTAAAAGTTTCACTGCTCTTTCAAAAATAAACATACTGCAATTCGCCAAACGGCGGTTTAAAGGGGACATATTCAGCTTCATTTCGCTTTTTCCAAAAAAAATTTGCGATTTTTTTTAACCCGGTACGCCCTTTGAAACATGTTTAGGCTTTTTTGGCAGTGTAATTATGGCGCACGTTCCATGAAATTATTTTAAGTGTTTTTCGCACGAAAAACTCGTGGTGGGGAGTATTAGCTTCAATTTGGTTTTTTAAAAATTTTCCTACGATTTTTTTTCACAAAAACATTCAATTTTTCGCAAAAAATGACCATGTTTATAAAATGTAGTGCAACTTCAAAACTACTTTTTGTGAAATCACTAAGAGAGTAAAAAGTTACATGCAATCATTCTGGGTTTAATGAATTTTTTTTAGAATTTTGTTTCAAATTTTTTTTTTCGATGATGAAAAGCCGTGTATGTGAGGTAAGAGACCCGATTGGTTGAGATAAAAAAATATCTCGTTGACAGGAAAAATAAAAAAATAAAAAATTTTGAAAAAAATCTGAAAAAATTTCATTAAATCCAGAATGATTGTATGCAACTTTTTACCCTCTTAGTGATGTCACTAAAACCCAGTAGTTTTAGAGTTACTCTAAATTTTATAAATAAGGTCGTTTTTGGCGAAAAATTGAGTATTTTTGCGAAAAAAAATTGTACAAAACTTTTTAAAAAATGAAAGTGAAGCTAATACTCCCCGCCACAAGTTTTTCATGTGAAAAACATTCTTTAAAAAATGTCATGGATCGTGCGCCAAAATTACAATGCAAAAAAAGCTGAAAAACGACCATGTTTCAGAGGGCGTACTGGATTTTTAAAAAATCGTAAAATTTTTTAGGAAAAACCGAAATGAAGCTCAATATGTTCCCTTTAAAACGCAGCTTGGAGAATCAAAATATCTTCATTTTTGAAAGAGCAGTGAAACTTTTTGTGCGGCGTGGAATCGGGGCGAGTGTTTCCAAACTTTTGGCCGACAGTGTACGTCAAATACGCCGTGGATATACAAAAAAAGACAGCCAAAACATATATCGCGGCAATATATCTCGTGGATATGCCGTATCTCGCGATAAATACCTTTTCCATGGGGATAGACATCCATTGTTGCGAGATGACGCACAAAATTTTCTTTCACCGAATAATCCGGCGTTTCGTGAAAAATCGCGTTACTTTTCATGACCCAGCAGCTTTCTCAAAGTCGTTTGAAATTTTTACATGACGCGAGTGCATCATAAATCGTTATCGACGTACTTCATATATATATATATATATCCATGATTTATACTATGAAGATTCTTGAGATTCGGGCCCTGCGAAAGCCCTTTTCTGTACGATTCTTTGAACACGGTGACGGTGGTGATAAAATATTTTTATGATTTTAAAAGAAACTGGTCCCGTTTCCCATCCTCGATCCCCCCGTCCACGTGTACTTAAGTAACGAGGGGTTGTTTCTCGCACGTTATAAAATATTTATATTACAAAGCGAGTATTGATCTCCGTTTCCTTTGGATTCGCACTCTTCGAGACTCTTCAACTTTCTTTCGGCTCTAATGCATTTCATCCCCCAGACATGTTTCTCAACTATCAACGTCGCTCTCCATCTCACGAAAAGCCCCGAAGGGATGAAAGAAAACGAGATTGATGACGCCCATAATAAATCGAACGATCGCACATTTGCTTGCACATTTTTTATTCCTCTCTCAAATCTCATTACGCCACTGCGAACGAGCATTGATTAAAAAAATTTGAAATTTGCACATAGCTTCTCCTTTTTTCTTCCGTCCTTCGTCAGCCCTCCTTTATGAGGTTCTCCTTGACCATCTTTATGACATGTGTGTTTATTATCATGGCTTCCTCATAAAGGAAGCTTCACGAACGACGGAAACAAATGAAGAAGCTATGTGCAAATTTCTAATTTACATGATTTTTTAGCAATTCCGTTCAATTACATTATTAACTGTTTTTGTCATCCAGTGTATTGGTGCTAGAGAAGTGAACTCGATACCTGCTAAATTAGGAAACTTGGTGTTAACAAGTATTTTTCGAAAATTTCAAAAAAATTTTGCGAACGAATATCTTGAGCGTTTTCACCAAATTCAACCATTCTTATCATCTAGTGTATTCGTGCAAAAAGTTATAGCTCGATACTTCTAAAAATGCGGATGTTGGAGCGTTAACAAAATTTTGATGGAAATTTCGAAAAAAAATTGTAACCGAACCCCTCGGGCGATTTTTATGAAATTCGGTATTATTTTTCATTGTCATTGAGTGTATCGTCACAAAAAAAATCAGCTTGATAGATGCAAAATTACAAAAGTTAGAGAACTTACAAATTTTTTGCGCAAAATTAAAATTTTTTTCAAACCGAACCTCTTGAGCGATCTTTCCCAAATTCAATCCCAACCGTCCTTATTATAAAGTGTACATAAAATTTCAGGGTGGTAATTGCAAAATTACGAAAGTTAGACGAATAATAAGCAATTTACAGAAAATACGAAATCCAGCCAAATAGACAATTATTTTGCAATTTCAAAAAAAAATGCACTTAGAACAGGGACATACGTAGTCTACTTGTATACCAAATTTCGAGTCGATCGGCCAAAGCGTTCTCCAGACATATTCATTTTAAGGAAAGCACAAAGCGTACACACACACACACACACACACACACACACACACGTCCGGACATTTTTTCGAAATGTGATTTCTCGACGTTTTGGGACATTTTGAACATACTGACATGAAAATTGCGAAAAAAATTTTTTTCGCGAAAACACAGCTTTCTTTACGAGGAAGCAATAAACAATAAATTAATGATGAATGAACTTTTACCATCAACATCGTTTTTTTTCGCCTCCCCCAGGCTGAGAATATATTTCACAGGAAAAATGAAGATAAAATCGTCGATCCATTAATAATTTTCGGATTATGAACGATGGATAAAAAAAACGAACGAGGGTTGAAGAGGACGATTCATAAGGATTTTTCATCCCTTTTTTGTTGTCGAAATCCGCAGATCTTTTCGTGAAATCTTTATTAATAGTCTTGATCTCGCAATTCTCTTTAGTGCCCATCATCAGTTCTTGGAGATTTTGACAATTTCTCGAGAGATCCTTTCGAAAAATATTTTTGGTGAAAATTTTGCATTTTTTTCGGGCTCCTGATAATCAGCTGTTTGATCATTTCCCTATTTTTCCCTCCTGATAATATTGAGATTGCTATGTAGATCATTATTGTTCAAAAATATCACAGCTTTCAATACAATTTGAGAAAAAAAATTGAAAAACATAAATTTCCCATATTCTCTGGACATACAACGAGTAATATATTTGACGAATTGCTGCTCTGAAAAATCGGAAGCGTTACTTTATTTGTTCAACGTGCAAATCTCAACATCTGCGATATATAAACACGCATATAAACATTGATAAAACGCGTAATTCTCGATGGGTTTATGCCGGAGCAAATAGCGAATATTGTATAACGAATTGATATCCTTCCGGGCATTTATATTATTTACATATAGAAGCTCTCAGTGGGAAGTGGAAATCCACGTTTCTGTTTAGCATGGAAAAATAATAAAATGCGCATTCAGTCTCGCATCAATGTGAAATCCCGGTATTCTGTTAATAAGCATCTGTGACACCGGAAATGAAAACAAAATTGTGCTTTCTCTCGACAATTTTAACGTCATAATGCGCAAATGTAATTGTAATCCACGTACGAAGAAAAATGGGGGATCCTGCTCATGTTTT
Source organism: Alloplasta piceator (assembly GCA_946863875.1). NCBI lineage: Eukaryota > Metazoa > Arthropoda > Insecta > Hymenoptera > Ichneumonidae > Alloplasta > Alloplasta piceator. The sequence continues at coordinate 4,576,992 of OX333072.1, read as the reverse complement.
GTAGTAAAAATGCAGAAAGCAGATTGCATTAAGTAATATGTTGGATTTTTCCTAAATTGAAACGTTTAAATTAAGTTTGGTTTTCACATTACGTGGAAATTTCAAGAATTTGGAATTAAATATTCGAAATCATTTTTTTTACTTAAACAATATTTTCTGACTCAAATAATCCTTCTACAGTAACCAACACAAATTACAGATTCATGATAGTCCCAATTAATTACGATGATAAATGACTTTTACAAAATTTGAACCGTATACTGAGAGAAAAAATTACTGAATTTGAGAACATGAATTTATTTATTAAATGAAAGTATTAATTCGATTATTTATTTATTGAACCAAGAAAATCACTCTTCATTTAAAAAAATATTTTCACGAATCTGTTACTCCATTATATTAAACTCTTATTTAATAGTAACAATTAAATGCATGATAGATTTGATTAAATTTTTTTTCGAAAAAATTATTTTCTTGCAATAAAGTCATTATTATTTTACTTCAAAAATATTTTTATTTAAATAGATTTGATTGAATTTGTATTCATTAGATTAATTACATTTATCGCATCATAAACCTTAGATTATTTGAATCTAAAAAATGACTTCAATACGAAATTATTTTTTTCGAACAAAATTATTTCTTTGCAATAAATTCATCATTATTTTACTCCTAAAAATATTTCTGTAGTATTTTCAATATTTATTAGATATAAAATTGATTGTGATTATTTGAAAAGGAGCTGTAGTAAAATAAATAACACGTTATTTTATTCCAATAGAATATTTGTTTGGAATGATGACATTTTTATTTCCTTCAAGCAAAGAACTATCATTTCTATAGTATACTTTAATAATTTACATAAGGTGTTAAAACTTGAAAAACTGGGTTTTTAAATGTTTTCTTATATTCGAATCTTCATAACTCCTAACTTTTTTCACGGGCATAGTAGGTAGCGTGTTAGGTAGGTAGGTAGGATAGGTATGATGGTAGGTAGGGTCGAGGGTTCGAACCTCGGTCGGACAGAGAAATTAGATTGGAGAATTGGCGCAGATTTGTCTTTTTTTCTATTTATCTCTTTTTGGGGTCACTAAACTATGCATATTAAATTATTTGGCAAGGGCTATATATTTTTTATAAAATGTTTAGCAACAATTGATAAACACGCATTTGATTGAATCAATCATTTTTCTTGTTGATTGGACTAATTAATTTGTTGATTCAATAAATTTTTTTCCTCAGTGCTTCCTGTATCAAAAGACATGCATGTTTTGAATGATAAAATGTGTTCTTGATTCAAACAACATATTACATATGATAGATAACATATTGTTAGATTTAAGTAAATTCGTTTATTGAAACAGAAATTTATGGAATTGACTGAAAAAAATGAACCAAGTAAATATATAAGGGAACCAATCTAATATGTTTTGGCAAATAATGAAAAAAATGATTTTTTGCCTACAAAACTTTATTTCATCGGTTCTAGTAATTTTTTCTCTCAGCGTACATTAATTCTATCCATTTTAATCCATAAATATTCACACCAACCATTTTCTAACAAGCATTATTTAACTTTCTCATACTGATCTACGAATTTAAATTATTTTTTCAATTTAGTAAGAACTGTCAATAAAAAAAAAGTAATTCATTTTTTTCAGTATTTCTTCAAAGCGAAATCTTTGTTCTCTCACACTTTATATCGTCACTTATTTTCTCTGTACAGTACAAACGTTTTCTAATTTTTTCCGAATTTCCCGGAATACTTTTCAGGGTTTTGACGTCTTCAGGATGTTTATTTTTATAAACTCAGCACTGTTGAAATTCATAATTTTGTGGTTATTGACTAATTAGCATAAATAATTGAGTAGCGCTTGAAACATGATCTATCGTTGATGGTTTCTTCTCGAAGATTCTCATGAAGATGCTTTAACATACGAGGGAACTTCGTATTGACTCTTTTATCAGGAATAATTCGTCTCCGGTTTACTTGAATAAACAGAGAAAGTGAATACAGATTGGATCGGAGTATCAAGATAGCGAAGGTATTTTGAACGAAACGGAGGAGCGGGTTGGCGAAGAAAGAAAAGGTTTTTGTCAAGATTTGATCAACTTGGAACGGCCTCTATTATTCGAAGTTGCCAAGGAACGAGATCCCACTAGGGAGATTCTTCGGAGCCCATTTTCCATGTCTATGGATCCTCGACGCAAGAATGAAGCGAAAAAGCCCCTCTGAAAACTTATCGGCTAAACGGGGCTCCTCTTCTCTGGTTTTATCTTCTTCCACGGGCATAATTGCGAGTAAATCCACGAGCCAACGACTCGTAGCAACGGAGGACTTTTTTTCCCTCATATCTATACCTATACATTACCTGTTTCATTGAAGGGCCATGAGGCAGCCATTTGCCTTTTACGTCGATAATCGTCGACATTCGAAAACCACTCTAAAAATGAGAAAACAATTTTTTTTTGGCACTTCATTGAAGTATATATTTTCAATAACATGTACGTCAAATTTGGAATCATTTTTTTTTTATTTGATCGAGTTGAAGTCATTTTTGGTAGGAGCAAAAAACTTTAAAGGCTTCTGAAAATGACTCGGAAACTTATGAGCTGATTTTCCATTTTTTTTCAGTATTTGTCATTATAGTAAGCAAGTCTACACGTGACTAATTTCCAAAATTTTAAATAGTATTTTTAAAGCCTGCTTGAATAAAAAGAAAGGCTTTTAAAATTAAAAAAAACTTCAATTCGTCACCTTTTAGTAAATAATTAATAAAGTATAGATATTTTTTATTTCTTTTTTTATTTTCAAATAACCCGTCGTCGAAATATCAGTGGGACAATGGAGGGGGCGATTTTTTGTCACTAAGGCAATATCTGTTGAATTTGGGTTAATTTTTAAGATTTTTCAATGAAAATTATAATGTAATAAGTGGAATATATGGGGCGTTACACACCAAACCGGACACCATTTAGCGTTTGCATCTCCGATTTTTTTCAATTTTTTTTTGTGTTTTAGTATTGGTTGAAAGAGGTCTTCATGATTTTTTAAAATTTTTTTTGTCGAGCCGTTTTCAAGATATCGATTTTTCAAAATTTAGGCTACTTTTTTCTTCAAATGCCCATAACTTCGCGAAAAATGGGCCAAATAGGACGTTTTTTTTCGAAATTTTTGTTTTTGAACGTACTTTTTATAAAAAATATTGAAAAAAAATTTCCAACTGTATTTCAAAAATAATCAAATAGCAATTAATGCGGTAATCATATATTGTGGTATATTCAAATAAAAATTATCGGTCATCGTTCATTTAATGATTAAGATATATCTATTTTATTTAAAAAAGACAAATATTTATTTCCAACATGGAAAACTAAAATATGGAAATTGAAAAATCGAAAAAAATAGATCCTATCGTTATCCCATTACCTACTTAGGCATAAAAGTTGCAAAATAAGTGACAGTTTTTCACAAAAAAAAATTTAAAAAATCAATCCGTACGTGTTTTTTGTAAATCAACAATTTATATTTAAAACTTAAAAATGTTATGGAAGTACGGTTTGAAATTGTCGCTCAATATTTTTAATAAAAAATACGTTCAAAACCAAAAATTTTGAAAAAAAAGTCCTATTTGGCCCATTTTCGCGAAGTTATGGACGTTTACAAAAAAAAGAAACATATTTTTTGAAAAATTTATATCTTGAAAACGGCTCGGCAAAAAAAAATTGAAAAAAATCATGAACACCTCTTTCAATCAATACTAAAACATAAAAAATATTGAAAAAAATCGGAGATGCAAAAGCTTAATGGTGTCCGGTTCGGTGTGGAACGCCCCATGTACTTAATAAAATAACAATAATTCAATCCTCCAATAATTAGTTAAACATTGACAATTATCTCACCCCTCACAGTAACTTTTCAAAAACATTCCACTGTAAAATAATTTAAATTTAAACTCGAATAAAATTTTCCAGGAAGGAAAATTTCTTTCCTTTCTTTCTATCTTTGTTTCTCATCGTTTTTCTTCTTTCGTATTTCCCATTTCGCATTTTTCATGCCCGCGTTTTCCTCGTAAAAAAAAATATACATCACGGAAAACGCTTTGACGTATCTTCGCGGAGGGATGCAAAAGTTTTCCGTCGCAATACGGAGAATTTTTATTGCCAACATCAAAGAACGCATTCGAGAAGCCCGGTTCGTCGACTATTTTTCCGCGCGCCTCTTTTCCATGAATTTTTTCTTCTTCGACCAAGAAACTCCTCTGCGTCAATCAAACCGATAGTTAATGAGATTGAGGAACGTAAAAAAAAAGTTTTAAGGCAGCCGCTCTACGCGAACGAGGACTCTTTTTCTGTGGCATCTTTCGGCTGTATTTTTCGCCAATCATCTTTTACCGGCGAATTCTTTGCCTGCAAAAACGACGGAGACGCGTGTGTATAAGTTTATTCTCATTCGTGGTTTATTTCTTTTTTTTCACTGATAAAAATTCTCGTAAAGTCTTCATGACAATACGTCTGGTCGCAGTTTTTTTTTTTTTTTTTTATTATCTCTCCTTTATCATTCTCTCTTTTTCATTCATAAAATGTGGATTTTTATCTGCGCCGGTGAAATTTAATCTCTCATCATGCGCACTCAGTCTCGTTCTATAGAACTCTTGTTCGCGTTCGCTCGTCGTTAAAGCCGAATCAGCTTAACTTTAATGCTCATCGATTCTCCCATATTTGCACAGACCTACGCGCGCCATTATCTCCTACGTATAATGTATACATATATGGGACATTCCACCAATTCTTGGGTAAAGTTGTGTCGGGGGGTCTGAATTCTGGATAACAAAAATTTTTATTGAAAAGTACATTACAAAGAGAGCTTTCATGATTTTTTTCAATTTTTTTCGTCCAACCCTTTCGAAGATACGGTAGATCGAAAATTGCAAGATTTGCAATTATTGACTTTAGATATTAAAAATATCAATCCCTTGTAAAATTTCTAAAAATATATTAAATATTGGTTTTTGTGTAGAAAAAGTTCAGCTTTCTGAAAAAAATATTTTCAATTTTCTCCAGTATCACGAAAACCCGAAAAAATGAGGTCAAAAAGTAAAATACGCTTTTTCGACCAATGTATCATTTTTAATATTTTTTTAAATATTTTTTTCGAAAAGCGGAGACTTTTTTACATGAGAAAGGTATGTTTTGATTTTGGGAATATTTAAAAATAAACCATAGCAAAATAAAGTTGAAACTTTTGTGATGAATTGCCGATAAGTATTGTGCTGCCGTCACGGTCGATACACGAACTATCGAATCAAGTTTGAAAATTTCTGTACATAGCATTATATTCAGCGATTATGTAGTGAATATATATGTTCAAAGTGTGAAGTGGGTAAGAAATTAAAATTATTATACAAAAGCGATATGACAAGGATCAAATCTTTATTATTTGTACTCTTCCTGTCACTGTTGACAGAGAAACATTTCTTACAATAGCAAAAATATTGATATTTCACTTTCATTTCAAATGAGAAATACGAAGTACGCGCAGCACAGCTAAAGTCCAGATTTGCTAATGCTGTGGCTGTAAAAAAAGACGCATTCTATGCATTGTATCATCCCTGATGCCGAGAATCATGGTTCTGCTATTGTAAGAAATGTTTCTCTGTCAACAGTGACAAGAAGAGTACAAATAATAAAGATTTGATCCTTGTCATATCGCTTTTGTATAATAATTTTAATTTCTTATCCACTTCACACTTTGAACATATATATTCACTACATAATCGCTGAATATAATGCTATGTACAAAAATTTTCAAACTTGATTCGATAGTTCGTGTATCGACCGTGACGGCAGCACAATACTCATCGGCAATTCATCACAAAAGTTTCAACTTTATTTTGCTATGGTTTATTTTTGAATATTCCCGGAATCAAAACATACCTTCTCCATGTAAAAAAGTCTCAGCTTTTCGAAAAAAATATTTTAAAAAATATCAAAAATGATACATTGGTCGAAAAAGCGTATTTTACTTTTTTACCTCATTTTTCGGGGTTTTCCTGATACTGGAGGAAATTGAAAATATTTTTTTCAAAAAGCTGAGCTTTTTTTACATAAAAACCCATATTTAATATATTTTTAGAAATTTTACAAGGGATTGATATTTTTAATATCTAAAGTCAATAATTGCAAATCCTGCAATTTTCGATCTACTGTATCTTCGAAAGGGTTGGACGAAAAAATTTGAAAAAAATCATGGAAGCTCTCTTTGTTATTTACTTTTCAATAAAAAATTTTGTTACTCAGAATTCAGACCCCCCGGCACAACTTTAGTCAAAGATTGGTGGAATGACCCATATATATTTTTTTTGTACGGCGAAGCGTTGAAAGTTATAACGAGGGGAAATTGACGTTGACGATGACGAGGCTCAGAAAATAGAATTAAAAAAAAAAAAAAAATTGTCAAACTTCATGAATGTCTTTTGCCAAAAGAAAACATTCTATGAATGCGACTTTTAGCATTTTTAAACTTGAACATTTTTTTTTATTGCAATAATTTATTAACACGTGAAACTTTTGAATCAGGAAAATTGTTGCATCGTGAAATTCAGGATCATAAACTTCAACTCTCGATCTGATTAACAGAGATTGTAAGCTATTTCCTGAGAATACATAAAGTAAATTAAGGCGAAGAACTCTCTCGTAAAACGAAACGTTTTATATCCAAGTTTACATTGCTCAATGCGTGGTCGTAACTTTTTTTTTTGCGATTCTGCATCATTTTCCGTGTGTAGTTGAATTATTTTATTGAGGGATACTTTTTTTTAAAAAAAAGATGTAATTTTTTGAAAATATTTTATTTTAGAAATTTTGTTACACGGAGAGAAATTATTGGTAATTGTAATTAATTGTGAGTCTTCGGAAATGCTGAATTTTTAGTGCATGGATCAAAAAATATAGACACCATAACCACGAAAAATATAAGATCAACTGGAAATGTTAATCGGAGATAATTATTTAATTGTGATGTTTAAATATTAAATGATTAAACTTTAATGTCTATTGTTGCGGTTGCCATATTTTTAACTTACTCGAATTGAAAATCAAGGATCACTCAAAAAGATCTGAGACTGATTTTGGTAAAATCTCAGGGAATTTGTATTTCATTACAAACAATCGATCGATAAATTCGCGAAAAAAAAAATGTCCTCCCGAATCAGATCTAAAAAGTTACTTGAATCTCAATTGAAAATAACGCTGTAAAGTTGCGATCGTATTCTCTGGCAACTTTGGCCAAGTCGAAAAGTCTAAATTTCCAACGTACTCAAAAGTTCAAAAAAGTTTAATAAGTACATAGAAAAAAAACAACGTTTTTTGTCCATCATGGGGGTGTTTATTTTCAAATCCAATTTCACTACAAGAAAGAAGACACGAATTTACAGATTGTATTGTTGAAATAAAACGAAAATAGTGTTTTTTTTTTTCAAATTCATGTCCGTTCAAGCAAAATTCTGGAATCAAAAAATGGTTAAAACATTTTTTAAGATCTTCATCAGAACCTGAGATTTTTAATAAAAAAGCGTGAGCAAAACTCAAAAAAAAAAATTTTCGTTGCATTTCAATAATGTAGTCTCAAATATAAACAAGAATATGTTGGAAAAATTTCTCCAGGAGACTCCACTGGAGTATGATAGAAAGTTCCCTCAAGTCTACGTATTCAAGTGCTTTCCAAAGGCTCGGGAGAAATTTATATTTTTTTCGTATTTAATTCAATCCTCAAACACTTTGTTCATGTATATTCCAGAATAAAGTAAACATTAATAAGTTCGTCAACAAATTTTTTCAGCATCCTTTTGAAGGAATGTCTAGGTAAAATAAAAAGGGGATGCAGCCTGAAGTTCCCACGGGCATGCCCGTGGACCAAGTGAAATTTATGAAGACCTCCTGACGTCGTTGCTCAAGTTATAAGCTGTCTTACGAACTAAGTGAAAGCTCTCACACTTTTTTCTGATATTAACTGTCTTCGCCAGATATATATGTATATGAGGCATTCCACGGTATTTCGATGAAAATCTTACCTTGATGATATCCATTTTCCCCTAAATTTTTTATATAAATATGGACATTGAAAAAAAATTTCCCAAATTTTTTCAGAATTTTTCGGTCACGCGTTTTTTTGATTTATTTATTAATTTTTTTGAAAAAAAAACGGGACAACTTTTTAAAATCTGAAAAAATTCAGAAAAATCTAATAAAATATAACAAAATTTTTGCGCTTTGTTTCATAACGAAGATTTCAATACTCTATGAGTCAAATTCAAAAAATTTATAAAAAATTTGACTCATAGAGTATTAAAATCTTCATTTTAGAACAAAGTCCAAACATTTTGTTATATTTTATTAGATTATTCTGAATTTTTTCAGATTTTACAAAGCAGTCCCTTTTTTCAAAAAGAAAAAAAATCCAAAGAACGCATTACCAAAAAATTCTAAAATAATTTGGAAAAATGTATTTCAATGTGTTTTTTTATATAAAAAATTTAGAGGAAAATCGAAATCATCAAAGCAAGATTTTGATCGGAATGTCGTGGAATGACACGACGAAATCTTGTCTTGATGATTTCGATTTTTCTCTTAATTTTTTATGTAAAAGAACACATAAAAAAAATCTCAAATTTTTTCAGAATTTTTTGGTCACGCGTTCTTTGGATTTTTTTTTAAGGGGGACCTTTTGTAAAATCTGCAACAATTCAGAATCATCTAATAAAATATAACAAAATGTTTGGACTCTGTTTCAAAATTAAAATTTCAATACTCTAAAAGCACTTTTTTTTTTTCAATTTTTTGAATTTTACTCATAGAGTATTAAAATCTCCATTTTCGAACGAAGCCCAAAAAATTTGTTATATTTCATTCGATTTTTCTGAATTTTTTCAGATTTTACAAACTTGTCCCGTTTTTTTTTCAAAAAAAAAAATCCAAAAAACGCGTGACCGAAAAATTCTGAAAAAATTTGAGAATTTTTTTTTCAATGTCCTTATTTATATAAAAAATTTAGAGGAAAATCGAAATCATTAAAGTAAGATTTTGATCGAAATACCGTGGAATGCCTCATATATATTCGCGCCGAAAAACATATATATTTATAGGAATAACGTTCAGGGCACTCTTTATCATTCTCTCTGGCAATTCTCTCACGCCGAAGTCTTCGCGATCGGACCAGAAAGTTTTGGCCCTGCCAATACAGTGTCCGCCTATTTCGTGAGCATCGACACATTAAACGGAGACTTGCCAGTTTCGGAGCTCGTGCATGAGCGTTTAAGTATCGTAACTTCATCAATCCTTAGAAGAGACTCTGAAACTTGTACTTCGGACGAAGAGGATCGCAAGTTTTTCCGGGACTTCGTGGAATTACATACAAAAATATTGAAGGCAAACTCTGATCGGTTCTGGCGTAAATTTATTCCATCCTCGTTGACTTTATCGATTCGATGGGAAAGTCGCTGGAGCTTTTTGCCTTTATCTCATCCGAACGTTTGATAATTTTTTGTGGAAAGTATTTTTGGTCTTAAATATGCGGTTGCTGCCTTCAGGAAGAGGTGAATTCGCGAAATTGTCATTGACACAAACGAGAGAATTGCTCGAGCCAAGAAAGCAAATTGTTCACGAGTTGTGATCCCCTCAAGAATTGAACCCAATGCCAAGAGACTCTCACGTATCGTAAAACACACTGACGACATTCTCACTTGTTCGTGGAAGCCACGACGTTACTTTCTCCATTTAAAAAAGTGTGTGTTTATGCGTTTTTACACACACACACACACACAAACACAATGGAGGCAAAACAACGATGTGCAGAGGCCACAAACATAAAAAGCAACCGCAAACTCTGGCGAAGGTTCAGCCAAGTTTGGGGCGTTACCAAAAGTGTGTCACGGGGATGATCGATCGCATCGAGACTGAAAGTGACGTGGAAAAATATGAAAAACGTAGAAAAACGCGGTATAAGGATGAGTGACACTTGACACTTTTGCTCCGGAATTTGATGCACGATATTTCAAAATGATAATTTCTCGAATAATATTGTAGCTTTTGAAAGATATAATATGCACTGAGAGAAAAAATTACTGAATTTGAGAACATGAATTTATTAATTAAATGAAAGTATTAATTCGATTATTTATTTGTTGAACCAAGAAAGTCACTCTTCATTTAAAAAAATATTTTCACGAATCTATTACTCCATTAGATTGAACTCTTATTTAATAGTAACAATTAAATGAATGATAGATTTGATTAAATTTGTATTCATTGGATTAATTACATTGATCGCAACATAAACATGAGATTATTTGAATCTAAAAAACGAATTCAATACAAAATTATTTTTTTCGAAAAAATTATTTTCTTGTCATAAAGTCATTATTATTTTACTTCAAAAAATATTTTTATTTAAATAGATTTGATTGAATTTGTATTCATTAGATTAATTACATTTATCGCATCATAAACATTAGATTATTTCAATCTAAAATGACTTCAATACGAAATTATTTTTTTCGAACAAAATTATTTCTTTGCAATAAATTCATCATTATTTTACTTCCAAAAATATTCCTGTAGTCTTTTCAATATTTATTAGATATAAAATTGATTGTGATTATTTGAGAAGAAGCTGTAGTAAAATAAATAACACATTATTTTATTCCAATAGAATATTTGTTTGGAATGATGAAATTTTTATTTCCTTCGAGCAAAGAACTATCATTTCTATAGTATACTTTAATAGTATACATAAATTATTAAAAATTAAAAAACTGGTTTTTTAAATGTTTTCTTATATCCGAATCTTCATAACTCCTAACTTTTTTCAAGTGCATAGTAGTAGTCGATAGCGTAATAGGTAGCGTGTTAGGTAGTTAGGTAGGATAGGTATGATGGTAGGGTAGGGTCGAGGGTTCGAGTCTCGGTCGGACAGAGAAATTAAATCGGAGAATTGGTGCAGATTTGTCTTTGTTTTCTATTTATCGCTTTTTGGGATCACTAAACTATGCATATTAAATTATTTGGCAAGGGCTATATATTTTTTATAAAATGTTCAGCAACAATTAATAAACACGCATTTGATCTTTCCTGTTGATTGGACTAATTAATTTGTTGATTCAACAAATTTTTTTTCTCAGTGCTTCCTGTATTAAAAGACATGCATGTTTTGAATGATAAAATGTGTTCTGGATTCAAACAACATATTACATATAATTGATAACATATTGTTAGATTCAAGTAAATTCGTTTATTGAAACAAAAATTTATGGAATTGACTGAAAAAAATGAACCAAGTAAATAAATAAGAGAACCAATCTAATATGTTTTGGCAAATAATGAAAAAAAATGATTTCTTGCCTTCAAAACTTTATTTCATTGGTTCTAGTAATTTTTTCTCTCAATGTGGAAGCAAATTTGGAATATTTTTGGTAATTTGGGATGGCGAGGCATCAATGCAACTGTCGCTGTCATCTAGTTCGAAAATTGCAAAATGTTTAAGAGGTCATATTCGGAATTAAAAAAGGATGTTTTCTCTATTTTTTTTAAATATCATGAATTAATTATTTTCTCCAAAATATTGAGCCTCTTAAAGAGCAACATTTAAGCAATATTTTATAATATTCTTATTATTCAAAATTTTGCAAAATTCAGTCGGTGGGCCCTAATTTTAGGAGAACTAAAAAAAATGTCTTTATGGTGGTCAGGATAACTCATGATGGCTTTATCTGAGATTAAAAATCAAATTTTATCTGCTAATATTGTTTTTTACTGTGAGTATTGAAATTGAAATTTGAATTTTTCGGTCTAGCCTAATGAGGGAAATTTTCAAAGGCTCTCTGTCTCTCTCCTAGATTTTTAAATACAAAAAATAGTTTTTTTAATTTTCGAAATAATGTAACCCCTCAAAGAAACTGCTATTGATATGATTTGACAGACGTCCCGTCATTGTTTTCAATGTCTATCATTTCGTCACCCAAACAGTTTCCGCCATTTTGTTTTTAATTCAAAATTTCACCGGATTATGTCCAAATGGTTTGATAGCTTCGAGGGAAATGATATTGGTTTTCTCCCAATTTGCTTATGATTTTGTTATGAAACTTTTTCGAAACAAGAGTTTTCCTATAATTTTATGAAGATGCAATTGTTCTACCTCTCACCCAAAAAATATTAATATCAAAAATAGCCTCCGAAGAAAATGGTGTTCCGAATTCGCCTCTTTCACTCGAAGGATAAATTGACTCGTACATTTTTTTTATTTTATTCATATTCTCAGTCGCAGCCCTTGTTTCAGCTTCGAATGTGCTACAAATTTCCCTATCTATCTTCGGTACAAACATTCTCCGTCTCTTTGCGTATGCATTCGCAAAAGTCATGCAAATTCTCGAGCATCTTGATCAAAGTCCCGTTCTTTCTCTGACGTCGACATTCTCCAATTGTATTCTCCACGTTCCACGAGCATATGAATATCTATATAGATATTTCTCGTAAAGTTTTCCGCATGGGAAGTCGTGCCGGAAATTATTCCGCTCCCCTTTGCCAGCTTATGGCGGATACAGCATTTGTACCTGGGATACTTTCCCTTGACATCAAACATACAAGAATCAAAAGAGACATCAAATGTGAAATTCGCAAAAGCCAGCGGAGAAAGTCACGTCGATTTAACAAACGAACCAAGAAACTTCCAGCATCTTTTTTTGCCGAAATTTCATATTCATACCCGCGATTCGTAGAAGCTTTTTCATAAATATCCTCAATGTATATATTTATGAGGGACTATCGTGTCTTTAAATCCGATAATATCTGCTTTCTCAAAGATTACACCAAGAAAAATTTGTGGTGAAAAAAAAGCTACTCTGACATCACGAAATATCAACAAAAAATTTAAAAAATCTGTACTAGGGGAACGTGGGGCTAGTTGTGACAGGGGTAAGTTGTAACACTCAATTTTGACCGGGAATTAAAAATATTTTGATTTAATTTTTTTGCTGAATGTGCTTCTTATAACTCGCGGCATAATGTAAACACCGTTAATACTCCCCGAGAATTAATTGTTTATTGTGTTTTCCTTGTTACAATGCAAATTTAACTGGCTTTTATTTGCTTTTTCAAAATTATTCTGAAGTTTGCAGTTTTTGAGATACTTCATTAAGTAGACATAATGAGCCCATGGGGCAAGTTGTAACATGTTGGAACTTGCCCCATGCGCGTGTATTTTTTTTTCCTCTCTACATATATTTGTATAAATAATATTATTACAACTTGTAGTATAGTGATTACATAGTATTAAAAATTATTTGCGGCTTTTTGTGCATTCTTTTACTCATCTTTACTCTAATATTGCCCAGAAAAATATGCCAAGTTATTGTATTGTATTTTTTTTAGCATGAGATACTATACCAAAGATTATAATCATCACAAGAATGAACCACGATGAATAATACAAAACTGTGAACCAATAAAAACGTGTTCTTTCTTATAAATGTTGCCAGTCTTTTCATTAATTGTTACAACTTACCCCAAGTCTGTTACAACTAGCCCCAGACATGGGGTAAGTTGCAACAGCTCCCATTTTTTCAAAAACCGTCTGGTGTAAAAAATGGGTAAAGATTTTAAATGATTTTTCAATTGGAATTAGTGCTCAGATATATACTTTACAAACCCTCTTACTCACAATTTTCAAAGCATACGTATTTTAGGTGTTACAGGCCTTTTTCCAAAAACTGTTACAACTAGCCCCACGCTCCCCTACTTTATTTTTTAATAAAATTAATTCTTCCTGGGAAACTTTCGAATTGAAAAATTATTAAAATCCATTTTGGGACCTTTTTCAAGGACTTGGGATTTTTAATGCACAAATAAAACGTGAATCTGACTAAAAATGGATTGAAAAAAATTATTTCCGCTGCATTTTTACATTTTACTTTTTTTTGTAAATTTTTTGCTCATTGCGTCAAACAAATTAGATAGAAAAGCCTCGTTTTTTCTTTTCTGTGAATGAGATGAATTTCAAGAGTTTTATTCATCAATCTTGCGATGAAATGGAAATGCTTGTTTTTGAGGTATTCCTTGCTTCAGATTTTTCGGGATTTTCGAAATATTTTTGCATATACGTGAATCCACGCTGAACACACACTTTGTCGAGTTCCTTCTTCAAATATCAAATATGAGGTATATCACGTAACTATTTAAAGGGGTGAAGTATGCGGAGGAATTTCGCCTCATCGTGTTTTCCTGCAGCGCACACACACACGCTCGTATTTCAATGATATGGAGGCTAAGGTTGAGTGGCAGAAATTCAATGTAGAGATACATATACTGTAACGGGAATAACGAGTAGTTGCTCCACTTTACTCGTTCATTCGATGAAAACCAACGAGGCAGGTTCCACTTGTCAGTCCTCGTTTGATGGGCGAAGGTACACACAAAATCCCTTCGCTGCATCGAATACGTACTTTCACGATGAAACTGAATTTTTATTCGACAGTCGAGAGTAACGAGAGAGACATATTACATGTAATACGAGATACTGTAACATTCGAGATGCATATTTTTAATTATCCATTCGTGGGATCGAAGATAAAGAGAAATTTATCCACTAAAAATATTTTTACCATTATTTTTTTTTACAATATTTTTATTAATATTTTGACAATAAACAAATAAATTATTGAGAAAAAAAATTAAATAAGTTATACGCTGGCAAAGTTAGGACTAAAAAAGGGGCTGACTGACGCGATTGCACCCTTTCTAATCATCCGATACGGAATTTAAAAACAGATTCTTAATTAGTAAGAATGTTGTAATAGGCCCTACCTCAGAGATAACGGGAAAGAAATCGCAAAATAGCGGCTGTTTGAACAAAAAAAAACCGTTTTCGGCTCTATTTTTCACAGTTTTTAATTTTTGTACAATAAAAAAAAATAATTTCGATACAAAAGTGGTAGGATAGAGAATTATACATTGAAGATTGGTAAAAAAAATTGAAGTAAATCGATTGATTAGAACTTGAGATATCATGTTAGTCGTCTTGAGACAAGCAGTTTTGAGAAAAACCTCTGTATAAGTCCAATTTGCTCTGACGTAACGAGCGTAGTTGCTGCGTCACTAAAATAGCTTTAACTCCGTAAATTATTCGAATTAAAAAATTTCCTTTTGAGTATATATTTTTAAAAGTCTAAACTTTAAGAATATACAAAAAAAAACAAAATTATTATTTTTTTAATTTTTCTAAATATACGATGGACTCGAGAAAAGGGAAGTGGAAGGATAAAGTGTTAGAGGTGGATTTTGTTACGTTTAGTTTGATTATGATTTTTGATTGAATTACACATTTATTACACATTTCCACACATTCATCATTTAGTTAGGTCGACATTTATTCTATAATTGACATTTTCTTTGACTTGATTTTTCTTTACATCCACCGAAATGATCTCACTGATTACATTTCTGTAATTTCCTAGACGGCGGATTAAACCCAACGATATAAATCTGTAAGAGCGCACACCCTACAGGTAATATAAAAGGCGAAATAGAAATGAGATGCAGTGTTGAAGTAACGAGGCCTCCAGCGAGAAATTCGCAAATGAATTTAATTGCTCGCTAACTGTGATTAACGGGAAATTAAATTTCTCACGTTAACGAATTTTTTTTTGCATAAATAGCCACTATTTTTTGCAAGCCCAGTCGTAACGAATAATTACATTGCTCTGAGAAAAAACTGGCTCGTTGAGAAACGGCTAATATGGAATTGTGAATTTTTCAGTTTTCCTTGGATTCCCTTTTTTATGGCTGCAAAATAGATTTATTTTATGGCAGAAAGTTGTTTAAAAGATCCTATGATACTTTTAAACCGTCCTGAAAATAAAACCCCATTTTATTTTACTTTCTATTTGATAAAATCATAGTTATTACCGTAGGCTTTTTTTAGGAGTAACGCAATCATTTTTTCTATTTACCATTTAGTTAACTACAGGAAAAGTCGATAGATATAGTATGGACAGGGAAAATAATTATTCTTTATAATAAACTAAAGTAAAAATGGTAAACCAAGAAATATTTATTTGAACAGCGGTTTTTAAAAAATTCTAACCGAGCTTCCACTTGAAAAGGAAAAAAATAAAGTTTTATGTAGTAAAAAATAATTTTCAGAATGCAGAATAAATTTAAATTTGTACTATTTGGTTCATCACATTATAGAACAATTGTTTCCCCTAATCAAAGTATAGAAAACTGTTGGGTCGATCAAAATTGTTAATAATTAATTAGATATTATTGAAAGTCAGGATTATCTCTCAATTCCTATACAAATTCTAAAACTGTTGATTAATCTCCAAAAAGAGCCAAAACTCATGGTTTTAGGGTTTGTAACTATTGGTTTGATCTATATCTACGAGCTTAGCTATTGTTCTTGACTCTTCATAACTACAGAGTTTAATGAAATCAGTTAATGCTAGTTAATGCTGACGAAAATGGTGTACTACCGTAAGTTGGCAGATCGTTCATTCATTTCTCTGTGTTTGGGTAAAATCGCTGGAACGATTTTTCAACCATCAATTCAATATCCAGAACTGCAGAACTCGAGTGGACGATATGAGAACTCTGGTTTATTTTTGACCTGTTGCAAATTGATCCGCTAACTTTACAGACCATTCCCATATTTTAATCAAATGGCGAATGGGGAAAACCATTGCTTTACTTCGAAAATAAATAGTAGTCTTTCAATATTATAGTTTTTGCTAACTTTACAGACCATATCGATATTTTAATCAAACGGCGAATGGGGAAACCCAACATCTTACCTCCAAAATAAATAGTAGTCTTCTGTTCAAGGCCTTCAATATTATCATAAAAACTATAATGTTAATAATATTATTGAGTAAAATATGGAAATGGTCTGCAAAGTTAGCGGATCAATTTGCAGCAGGTCAAAAATAAACTAGAGTTCTCATCTTGTCCACTCGAGTTCTATGGTCTGAATATTTACCTGATGGTTTAAAAACAGTTCCAGGGATTTTCCCTAGTTTTGACTAGGTTTTCATCAAATAGGAAATCAAAATTAAATAACGTCGTATTTTGCGACAGTCTATCAACCATGGATAGTCGGAAATACGTCGAATAATGAGAACCAGAGCAGAACGAAGGGTAAATGTTCCACGTTATTTCCATCAAAGGGACAGAGTCCGCTATCATCGATGCTTTTGCACACGTGATGCCAGGGACGAGAGGATGGCGTATGATTAAAAGCGTGAGGGCTATAATATCGCGCACGGAGTAATACACGATTGCACACCGGTGTTTTGTACTCATGTTCTCGAACAAGTACCAGCGGAAAACCACACCCCCAGAGGGTGCAATGTTTTCCCCTCGTGTGACAATGGATAAGAGCGAGAGAGAGAGGGAGAGAATTTCGAGTGGTCGTTTTCCGGTTGTTGATGATAGTACAACCCTCTGGAGAGTCGGATAATCCGAGTTTTCCCGTTTGATTGGCCGCCGAGGACGTATTAATTAGGCTCTCTTGCTCACCGGAAATAATCGAGGGAAAATATTCCGGGTAAACTGCAGTATAGTTCCGCTTGATAATAAAATGTTCCTCCTATCCGCGATATTTCCCGTTGGTTAAAAAAAAAAACAAGAAAAAACAGCATCAGCCTTCTGCGGATTAAGGACATCAAATCTTGATTCGTCATCAACGACATCAACAACATTATCTCAAGTTCAATGATGGACAAGGAATTTTTTTGTGAGAAGAAATCTAGTTCTCACAGCTTTCAATTAATGGTCTCAATTCTATTTTACAGTTTAGCCTTATTCTTAGACTGTATAAAAAAGCCTTTTTAATATACTTTGCGTTGCTCTGAGGCGTATCGTTGACGTCTTTCAGGAACCTCTCAATGCTTTCATCAACTTAAAGTTCCGCCGAGAAACTTGAACTCGAGGATAAAACGAATGTCTCGATGTTGCTTATTTTACTGATAACTTCGTAAAAAAAAAAGTTATACAATATACCTTGGGCCGTAAGGCACAAGGCCATCTGGTGCGTTATACTTCTGTGCAACCCTTATCCGAGACGAATCATCCCCCTTCGTCGTACTTCTATCGCAAGTGGGCCAACGGCAAAGTTTTCTTTGAAACTTCCCGAATAGAGTGTGGATAACTTTTTTTTGACTATTTTCTTTTTTATTCGCTTCCCTTTCACAAGATGTTGAAACGGAAAGACCTTCCCTCGCGCTTGTAAGTCCGAAAGGGTGGAATTAAACCTTCCCTTAGAATATACAAGCTCGTTTGTAACCACATAATAATAACATATCCATTATGCCCATCTCTCGTCCTTTCCATTAATTCAGTATGGTTACTTCAAGGATAATCACTGAATTTACGAACGTGTAACTTGGTTTGTAGTTTGGTTTATGCGGGCCACTCAAACGCGATTTCATGACGCCTCCCTGCAAAGTTTATGCGAAAAAGAAGAGCTTTTACGTTTCCGCAAATGGAAAATTTTCTCGTCCTCCTCTCCGTCCGTCCATCTCTGACTTTATATGCTTTGTAAAACATCCAATGCTCGTTGTGAGATTACATATTTACGTGAGCTGCAGAGGAGCGTGGGGCTAGTTGTAACAGGGGTAAGTTGTAACACTCGATTTTGACCGGGAATTTAAAACATTTTGATTTAATTTTTTTTCTCGATGTGCTTCACTGTAAAAAATGTTATTAAATTTAATATACAAAAGCATATTAAATTTCAAAAACAAGTATATGAAATTGAAATTAATATACAAGGTATTTGAAAATTAACAATTTCATCTTAAATTTAATATTTATATATTAAAATTAAAAAAGCGAGCATTGAAAATTAATATACCCGTATATGAAAACCGTTTTTGTATACTTTTTCGCAATTTTCATATACATTATTGAAAATGAATACACTTCGTTCTTAAAATTGCAATCAACCATTGAAAATTGTTTTCAATATTATAATGAAATTTAATATACCGTATATGAAATTTCAATAAAAAGTATACGAAATCGAAATTAATATACATGGTATTGGAAAATTAACAATTTCATCTTAAATTTAATATTTGTGTATTAAAATTAAAAGATGAACGTTGAAAATTCAAATTCCCGTATATTAAAATGGTTTCTATATGCTTTTTTGCATTTTTAAGATACGTTATTGGAAATTAATACACTTATTTTCCAAAATTACAATCAATATCAGCGGCCGTGCTAGTTGACGCATCCACCGCTATGCGTCGCATGCGCTCGCACCTCTGTGCCCAAGCGAAATAGGCATATGACGGTGTTACATACCGGACGACCAGCGTGCCCAATATACTTACCTGGCGCAGGGGTTATACCGTGATGATTAAGGCGGTTCCTCCAGGGCGAAGCTCTTCCATTGCACTTTCGGTCGAGCTGACCCTTGCGAATATCCTTAATGTGGATATCTCGGGCGTACAATTTTAGTTGCACTGTAACAAATTTTTGTATTAAATTTAATAAAAAAATATGAAGTTTTTATGCATACGCAGTATACTAAATTTCATATACAATGTGTACAGTAATATTCCAATATAAGTATATGAAAAATCAAATAACTTCTTTTAATTTTAATAGACAAAAGAATATTAATTTTCATATCTTTTTTCATGATTCTGCTTTAAAAACCATATTATGTATTGGAATTTTAATATACGAACTTATATTAAAATTAAAAGAAGTTATTTGATTTTTCACATACTTGTGTTGGAATATTACTGTACACATGGATATGAAAATTAATATATTGTATATGCATAAAAACTTCATATTTTTTTAATTAAATTTAAAACAAATTTTTTTTACAGTGTTCTTATAACTCGCAGCATAACGTAAACACCGTTAATACCCCGCGAGACATCAAAATGAGAGGATATGCACGCGAGCTCTATTTCGGCCAGGTTTTGTAAAAAAAATACTTACGGAAATTTTTATTTTGACCATTAAAATTAAATTTATTGTTTATTGTTTTTTCCTTGTAACATCGTAAATTTAACTGGCTTCCATTTGCTTTTTTTTAAATGATTCTAAAGTTTGTAGTTTTTGAGATATTTCATTAAGTAGAAATAATGAGTCCATCGGGCAAGTTGTAACATGTTAGAACTTGCCCCATGCGCGTGTATTTTTTTCTGCTCTCTATATGTATTTGTGTAAATAATATTATTACAATTTGTAGTACAGTGATTACATAGTATTACAAATTTTTTGCGGCTTTTTGTGCATTCTTTTACTCTTCTTTACTCTAATATTGACCAGAAAAATATGCCAAGTTATTGTATTGTATTTTTTTTAGCATGAGAGACTACCAAAGATTATAATCATCAGAAGAATCAACCACGATGAATGATACAAGAGTGTGAATCAATAAAAACGTGTTCTCTCTTATAAATGTTGCCAGTCTTTTCATTGTTACAACTTGCCCCGAGCCTGTTACAACTAGCCCCAGACATGGGGTAAGTTGCAACAGCTCCCATTTTTTCAAAAAACGTCTGGTGTAAAAGATGGATAAAGATTTAAAATTATTTTTCAATTGGAATTGGTGCTCAGATATATACTTTACAAACCCTTTTACTCATAATCTTAAAAGCATACATATTTTAGGTGTTACAGGCCTTTTTCCAAAAACTGTTACAACAAACCTCACGCCCCCCTACTTAATGAAAAGCCGTTTGGTGAAAACCTCGTGACAATTAATGGTGTGCGAGGTACCCATTTATTATCACGTACCATTATCGACTAATGGATACAGAATTTTTTTATTCCTGGAAAGACGCGGATGATGTGGCATAATCATAGCAATATTAAGGCATCAGTTTTCTGGAAAAACTCGCCCCGATTCCGCGCCACACATAAAGTTTCACTGCTCTTTTGAAAATGAAGATATTTCAATTCAACGAGCGGCGTTTCAAAGGGGACATATTTGGCTTCATTTCGCTTTTACCAACCATTTTTTTCGATTTTTTTAAACCCCGTAACGTCCTTTGAAACATGGTCGTTTTCTTTCGCGTTGAAATTTTGACACACGACCCATGCAATTTTTTTAAAACTGTTTTTTTGCATGAAAAACTTGTAAAGGGGAATATAAGCTCCAATTTCCTTTTTTTTTTAAAGTTTCGTACGATTTTCTTTCGCAGAAATATTCAGTTTCTCTCAAATAACATTATAAAATAGAGCGTAACTCTAAAACTACTGGATTTTCGTGAAATCACTAAGAGAGTAAAAAGTTGCGAACAAATATTGTGGATTCAATGAAATTATTTCAGAATTTTCTTTCAACTTTTTTTTTTTCATTAATTTTCCTGTTCGAGATATTTTTTTATCTCAAACAATCGGATCTCTTACCTCATCTCCACAGGCTTTCCGATGAAAAAGCCATGTAGATGAGGTTTTTCGATGAAAAAGCCGTGTTGATGAAGTAAGAGACCCGATTGTTTAAGATAAAAAATATCTCGTTGACAGAGAAAATTTCGAAAAAAAAATTTTGCAAAAAAATTCTGAAAAAATTTCATTATATCCAGAATAACTGTATGCAACTTTTTATGCACCTAGTGATTTCATAAAAACCCAGTAGTTTAAAAGTTACCCTGTATACGTTACATTTTAAGTTACATGTTACTTCATTCTCAAATTTTAATTCCTATTTAATTCTTTATTTTAACTTCACATGTTACTTTATAAGTTACATTTTATAAATATGGTTGTTTTTTGCGAAAAATTGAACATTTTTGTGAAAAAAAATCGTACGAATCTTGAAAAAAATCTAAATTAAAGCTACTACTTCCCTTTACAAGTTTTTCACGTGAAAAGCAGTGCAAAAAAAATGTATGGGTGTTACGGTAAAATTTCAACGCCAAAAAAAAAAACAAAAAACAACTATGTGTCAAAGAGCGTACCAGGTTTAAAAAAATCGCAAGAAATCGAATTTTTCTAAATTCTAGACCAGAATACTCCCTTAATCAATCGCTCAATCAATCCCTCAATTATGGAGTCAGACAGTAAACAAAGAACTACCATGCATTACAACTGGTCACGGTAGAGATTCACGCACTGAGAAATTTTTTTTGTTGAAAATGCAAAAATTTGTTTGACAACCAAATATTTGTTTCCGGACGTTTAACGAGATCATTTTGGTAATTCAACAAAAATACAGAGGAAGTTTCAGTTAAATCGGTTAAATCGTTGCTTGAATGGGCAAAGTTTCAGTTCAATCAAATAAATATCTTTGTACCAAATAAATTGTGTGATTGAAAATACGAATTGTTTTTTTGGGTGGGGGTTGAAGAGTCGACAAACCGATATTTCGAACGGCCGAAATCCCGAATTTCACGATTACGAGCGTTCGAATAACGAAGCGCCGAAATCCCAAACGCCAGAAAAGCGAAAGCGGCGAGAGCCGCCCCATGCGTAAGAGAGAGAGAGATGCGCGTCCTCTCTCTCTTACGCATGGGGCAGCTCTCTCGACTTTCTCTTTTCTGGCGATCGGGATTTCGGCGCTTCGTTATTCTAACGCTCGTAATCGTAAAATTCGGGATTTCGGCCGTTCGAAATATTGGTTAGTCAACTCCTCGACCCCCACCCGTTTTTTTGTCACAGCTAAATTTATTTAGTTGAAATATACTAGAAATCAACGAAATTTTTCTGTACAGCAACTCAGTAACGTGTAAATTGGACTAAACTGTATCTGGAAATTGACCAAATAATTTCGTTCACCTCATATCTTATGGTTAACTAAATCCATTTGTTGAATTAATTATAGTTTCATTATTTCAAACAAATTAATATTGAATCAACTAAATTTTTTTCAAATAAATGGATTTAGTTGTTTTAAGGTAGAACGATACCTCTTTTGCGGGGCAGGCGGTGAGAGGGGTACTCATATGCTTAAACATGGGGAGAGTCGTGTTACCAACTGCACAAAAATTATAAGTCGCATGTATATAGGTATACGAGAGCACGGAGAGAGCGCGTTCGCCGCGTCGGGCTGCCGCGCATATAGCTATAGATATAGAAGAAGATAGAGAAAAACTGCGTTTAATAATTTTCTTTTGCACATTGCAGCTTATTGGTACGATGAAATTGCTATAAACTTTGCGGGAGTGATCTTGAGAGTTGGTTCATGTACTTCTGTTAGTTTCATCAAAAAGTGGCTTTTTTAACGGTACTTTTTCAATGTTTTTTTGCGGTTTTTGACCCTTTTCCATAAGATCCAATGTAAAAAACTAATTCGATTTTCTCAGAAACGGTTCGATCGAATCCGTTGAAATTTGTCGAGGGAACATTTTAGTCAATTTCAAACGTATCTACCAGTTTTCATCAAAATCCCTCTTTTTTGGTATATGGTATCGTTCTACCTTAACTGAACTTTTTTCTCAGTGTGGAGCAGGATTACAACGTATCACATCAATTCACCGTTTCTAGGTTTACGAATGACAATTTCCGTGGCACAGGTCGTATGAAAAAGCTCGCGGTTTTCGGTAATACATAGCGTGAATTTCGAGTTTTCTCGTTTTGCCCTCGTGTGAATTTCATTATACGAGAAAGTCACGGGGTTGCGGGGGCGTGCACACTCATTTCGGACCATTCACACACGAATTCCCACACGTTTATATGAGTTCACATGCTAAATTCAGTCCGACGCAATAACGTCACATCAAATAAACTCGCGTGTCGTATATATGTAAACCTTCTGTGTGGGATTTGTTGCGATCCGCACAATACCATTCGCTGTTTGTGTGATAAACTAACACACGGATTTCGATCCGCCCTTTTTTTCCTAAACGACATCATTGCTGGTGATTCTCTTCTTGTGTTTGTGTGTATGTGAAAGGTGGATGTATTATATCGCATAGAAATTTCCCACGTGACTCGTGCCTCATTCCTCCGACATTTTCGCGCCATACATACGAAATCGCGATATAGGGGAACGAGGGGTAAAATGGACCCCTTAAAAAAATAGCGCAGCTAGCACGTTGCGAATATTTACACTATTCGCTTCACTGATCGTTGCTTTTTATCTGAGAATAACTTTTTTATCGATTAGGTTCGAAAAAAATTCTCGGGGGCTAAATAGAAACAGCCCTTTAAAGGTTTTTTTTTAAATTCAAGTCAACGAGAAAAGACGTTGAAAAAACGATAATATCCCAGATTCTTGGACTAAGCTACTTGGTGTATTTTTGTAATTTAATTCTTGGCAAAATTCAATTTTGATCGTAGTTGCATTCATAAAATTTTTTTACGATTTTGGAAGTGGGTCGTTTTGCCCCCGATACCTCATTTTGCTTTGGCACTTACATTATGCAAGCATTTTAGTAAAAGTGGATTTCCATAGTGTCATTAGAGTATATTGGGGTATTTTTTTCTAATCCGATGAGAATGACAATTTTTTAAACAATTTTCCAACTCTTCTTAGCAAATTGTCAAAAAATATCCAATCTAGATCAGATTCTATCAACCCCAAATATAATGATAATTCTCGCATTTTCTAAATTTTTTTTTCACAATTTTTGAAGATGTCCATTTTGCTTCTAGTGTCCATTTTGCCCCTCTCTCAACCACCATATAAATATCTGTGTTATTAGCTATTTTATTGGCCTATTTTCGAATTATCGGCCATTTCGGTCAGGGTGGATTGCCCTGAAATACTGTTAGAATATTTAGGGTGCTTTTTTGTTTCAATACCATGAAAATGTTCATTTTCTCAAAAATTTTCCAACTTCTCTTAAGCAATCGTCATGGAAATGTCAAAATCTAGATTTGATTTTGTATGGGTGAGTGTACTTAGGCATACTTAGGCTCATTTTTAATTTTCGGAATTCTTATTTGTTTCGACAATTTTTTATGGTGTCCATTTTGCCTCCTTCCTCCCCCACCCCTTTTTTATACCCTTTTGGTCTTCACACACGAAAAGAGCAGAAAAGCCCGAGTAGCATTCCTCGTGCTTCGCTCATTCGAGCTTTCCTTCACGTCCGAGATATTTATGACTTCTGGACGTATAACAACCATGCAGTGAGAAATCCCTCGTGAATCGACCAGAATAGGAGAAACCAGTTTGCCAAAAGCGAGAGAGAGAGAGAGAGAGCGAGAGAGAGAACAATAGAAGTACAACCGAGAGTTTCAGAATGTAAAATTCGACCATTGAATTAAACGGTTTTTATGGCGTCGTTAATTTCCATGTATTCATGTCTGGCAACTTTAATCTCTCGAATCACTTTTTTTTCATAAAAAATATTCAAAAGTCAATTTTTTGGCTCTCCATTAAATCAAAGTATTCAGTTGGATGCGGAATAAAAGTGCTGTTTTATTTGGATATAAGGCTTGGGTCATTAGTTTTTGATGGATCCTTTGATTCGGTTGCGTTTGATTCGGATGTGTACTTTATCAAACAGGAATATACGCATTATCATCCGATCCATCGACGATGATACCGATGACGCTTGATTGAAGCAATCACAGTGATCGGATGTAATGCACGCTCGTGATAGTATTGCGGCCGTTCTTCTGTGGAATTGACGTGCAATGGGATTATACAACGCTGATGAATCCAGGATTGAATGGGCCTGGTGTGTGGAAGCAATTGCAAACGAGGATTCGAGAAGTGTGCACTTGACGTCATTCACAGTTGAAGGGGTCGAACGCGAATTTATACACATCCTCGGTGAGGTTTGCATGCGGATGTCGATCGGTCGATTAGCATCGATCCAACATCCAGCGTATAGTTTTAAATTTACTCACGGATAATTAATGATGTGTGCGATCGTTGTGGACAAATTGAGTGGGAATTGAAAAAAACGGGATGATTTTGGAGGACTTTTAAAAAGCCAAACATTTGTTATTCAGCGGCAGATCATTAAAATTAAATATCAAATTTTATTCATGAATTTTGACAATTCTGCATTGGATAACTTGTACAAAGTTGTTCCTGAAGTCATAAGTTTCCAGGAGAAATTATTTTCCAGCGTCGATCAAAAGTATCAATTCTTCTTTCCTCAGCGACGTTCCGAGCTTTTTTGCACTTCGTTCTTCTGTCCTCGTGAATAATTAAACTAATCCATAGCACAGTGAAATTTCATTAGCAGAGTGGCCAATTATCTTGGTTGATGGGATGGAGAAGAGGACTGTGCAAGTCCACCAGTGTCTCCGGCACTTTTGTCCCCGGGAAAATTCATGTTAATTTCAACTCTCGTTTTCGCCGGTGAACTCCAGAAGGAGAAAGAAAAGGATGTGTATAGTAGAGTAGAAAAAAAGGATAGACTCGAGTCACGATGAGGTAGGAAGAATTCTAGGATTGGACTTTGTCAAGAAGGAGGTCTGAGACGATAAATGGTGAATTCCAGGTGAAATCTGAGAATGGTTCGTCGTAACGCATCTTCGCCGTTTATAATTAATTCTTATCGAAGAAACCCTCGAGCGAAATTCCTCGATATATTCGTCACAAGCATTTGAATGGAAACTACTTTTGAAATCACGTTTTGTTGGCGGTTATAAAAATTCGCAAACCCTGAAATTGCTCGATTCTTTCGCAAAACTTGTTAGGGCTTCCACCTGCCTTCAAGAAACTCGATATGCCCGTTATATATATGAGGTATTCCATACCAAACCGACCAATCCTTGGACCCGACCATTTATGATTTTGTTGAAAATTTTCTATTTTTTTGTACGTACTAAAAGCGGTCTCTCAGAACTTTTTTAGATTTTTGTCTTAACCCAACTAACCACAATAAATTGTTCGAAATTTGACACATTTTTTTTTCTAATTCTCATAACTTTTTAAAAATCGGAGATATCAAAATAAAACAAAAGATCGTTTTTTCCGTCTTGAGTTGCAGTTTTATAAAAAAAATACAAAAAAAAATATCTATATTTATTTTCATACGTTTTTTGAAGTTTTAAACACAAAATATTGTTTTTTTTTTCAACTTGGACCCTTTTTATTTTTTTGAAAAACTTCACCACTTTTTAAGAGACATTTTTACAGATACTAAAAAATTGGTAGTTTGTGCTTCTCATAACTTGCATTTTTTTTCTATTTTTTACCGCGTGTGAACTAAGGAATTGTGTTTTTTCCTTGAATTAAAAAATAGAAAAAAATACAAGTTATGAATATCACAAACTACTAATTTTTTTGATATTTGTAAAATTGTCTTTTAAAAAGTGGTGAATTTTTTCAAACAAATAAAAAGGGTCCAAGTTGAAAAAAAACAATATTTTCTGTTTATAACTTCACAAAATATTTTTTTTTCAACTTGGACCCTTTAATTTTTTTGAAAAAATTCACCACTTTTTGAAAAATATTTTTACAGATACTAAAAAATTGGCAGCTTGTGATATTCATAACTTGTATTTTTTTTCTATTTTTTAATTCAAGGAGGAAATACGATTCCTTAGTTCACACGCGATAAAAAATAGAAAAAAAAATACAAGTTATGAGAAGCACAAACTGCCAATTTTTTAGTATCTGTAAAAATATCTTAAAAAAAGTGGTGAATTTTTTCAAAAAAATAAAAAGGGTACAAGTTGAAAGAAAAAAAAATGTTGTGTTTAAAACTTCAAAAAACATATGAAAATAAGTATCGATATTTTTTTTGTATTTTTTTTATAAAACTGCAGCTCAAGACAGAAATAAATGATTTTTTGTATTATTTTGATATCTCCGGTTTTAAGAAAGTTATGAGCATTTGAAAAAAAATTGTGTCAAATTTTGAACAATTTATTGTGGTTAATTGGGTTGAGACAAAAATCTAAAAAAATTCTGAGAGACTGCTTTTAGTACGTACCAAAAAATAGAAAATTTTCAACAAAATCAAAAATGGTCGGGTCCACGGATTGGTCGGCTTGATATGGAATACCTCATATATATATAGTTCAACCCCATTCCGCGCTTGATTTCGCGGTTTGCCATAATCTCAAAAGTTTCGGGGAAATTTTGATCTTATACCAAGAAACTTTGGATTTCTCCCAGCGATGCTCTCGCCAACGCTCTTTTGATATATTGAGAAATTCTCGCTGATGCATCCAGCGCACACTCGCTAATCACATTGGTGGTTATAATGGCGGGAGCAACCGCATATCTTGATGCACCAGCTCAAAGGATCAAAGCTCGCGTAATTGCTTTCTGGGGACTCTGGCTATGTGGCTTCCATCACGAGGATTCTTCGAGTCTGCGAGAGTAATCTCTATAACATGTTGATTGGATAATACCAATGAAGTTTCACAAATATCTTGGGGTAATCCGTCCAATCATCAATTTAAGGCAAGCGGCTGCTTCAGAGGCCTGAAAAGTGATTTGTAGCGATTTTTTTAAATATAAGACAACAGAACTTCTTAAAATTCTAAGTGCATTTTAATGCACATTTGAAGAGCACAAAATAATTTTTTTGTCGTTGAATTGCTGCAAAATAGCGAAGTAATGGCTGACTATTGGAACACCTTCCCGCTGGAGTTTCGAATTGATAGAAGCGATGGCGTGCATAAATCTCATCTGAAACATAAAAAAAATCGCCAAAAATTAGGGTCTTTTAGGCTTACAAATGCCTCCAACTTTCTTGGAGCTCAAACTTTCTCAAAGCCATTTAGGGCGGTCTTGAGTTTCATCAGGTCCTAGGAATATTCAACCCTTACATCACAACCCTTTTACACTTTCACAGTGTACGAAAAACCCCATTAAAATTTCGTACTCCGCGAAGACAACCAACGCAACAACGAGGACACAGGACAATAACGACATTTTCATGTACAGCATAATTTACGTCGAACAGTGTACCGATCATCGTGGACAGAATGCAAATTCCTCGCGATGCACCTTCGTAAATCCTTCACGGAGCCGACGTTGTGCTCGTACATGTTGAACAGTGAGATAGACGGGACAGAATCATGCCGAGTGTTGAGGCTGCGAGGCCAGAAAGCAGATTGTACGGGGCAAGGTTGAAAGGCACAATGCCTTGATGAAACTCGGTCTCCGAGGGGTTCTCCGACTTCTCTACCCTGTATCGGCGAATCCAGTCACGCAGAGGGCACGTGACAGAGCTATTACGATCCAAGAAAATCAACCCTCCACCTCCTCCGTCTTCCCTCATCGCCCGAAACGCCACTGGGTTCAAGTCAAATTACATTTTGTGTATCAAAGTTTCGGGAATGTTGAACACCGGCTTCGGTCTCGAGTTCTTCAGCGTCCGATGAATACTATAAACCGCTGAAAACTTTGGTTAATAAGGATTTGGCCTCCTGTACGAGTTCCTACAGTTCGATGCAGTTTCACTGAACGTTCACTCTGATCGAAATAGTTTTAGCACATCGATTTGGTACGGGGTATTAATACAAACTCGTATGGATTGAGGAGTTGCGTCTATACAAAATATCTAATAAAAATATCAAACAAAATGTAATTTTTTGACCCACTAAAAAAGCCAGAAGTTATCAACGACTGAACGAGGAAGGGGCATCAAATCGTGCAATACATTTCTTCTTCCAGATGGCTCGAGGAAGCCATGTGAAACCTTAAGACCAGGTCTGTACCCAAGAAGGTTAAATGAAATCCAATATTACGGAGTTGAGAGCACAATCATAAAAATATCACAAGACGAGCAAAACGTTATTACGCGTGGCGTACGGCCACGACCATCTTTATGCCTTTTACGATGGAGATTCAACTTTGTACCGAGGAGTCTAATAAACCCTGTAATACGGCGTCGTCTTGTTCCCAGGGAGCAATAAGGATGAGCCTGAGACGAAGGTAGGCGTGTTTGATGCTGGAAAATCCTTGATTCACTCGTCGCTGCTCCGGCTGCGGGACCTCCAAAGCCTTCTTAGATCGGAAAAAGCGAAAAACTGCTGTATCCGAGAAACGGACGAGGTAAAAGCTCGTGTGAGTGAAGGTCTGAGAGGAGATGAGAGCACGGAGACGCTGCGTGGATTGTTGAGAAGCACAAGGCGTGATAGAGAAAGTGGCGTGCGTGACGAGAATGCATTCGGGGCATTCGCGGAGGCAGAAAGATTCTTGTCTTTTTCTTATCTGTCTCATTCTTCCTTACCTCATCGTCCCGCTCACCAGGAACAAGATTCAGGGGTTCGTGTATATGGACCACAAAGTAACCGGCATAGAGAAAGAGAAAAAGAGGGAAAAGTGGAATAAGATTGACTGGAAAGAAGCCTTCATGCTTGTCCTTGGGGTTCATAATGGCGGAACGCGCTGATTGCAGTCGTGCACAATTCAAGCAATACGGAGCCTCCACTCCAATTTCACTTCTCTCATATTACGCTCTTCCTGGGTCTTACAGTGTATCCGCAGCTACAATGAGAGTGCACGAAAAAAAAGTGGAAAAAATCCCTTTGGGACAACTCGCCAGTTGTTCGCACAGTAAGGGATCCCTCTGCTTGACTCCGATGGTCACCACTTTCTTATTTCCTGCATCTGCAACTTCCGGGTGACCCGGTTGCACCGGGGTCTCTTGCCTTATTCTTCGGGAGCAGAGACCAGCAAAGTTGTCGGCCAAGAGATCGAGCCGGAGAGGTTACAGTTGCCGTGTGAGAAAGGAGGAGGCGAGAGATGCTCTCGCGAAGAATGCGAGAAGAAAAGACGAGCTCGTGTCCTTTCGCTCGGTTGGAATAGCCCCACACATGCTGCCACATCCCCACGAGCAGTTTGGAAGGTATATCACGAGTGACGACCAAAGAAGGGTTTGCAAAGCCTACGAGTATTGCTATAGGGTTGGAAATACATATATATTATATAGTTGGGCAGGGTAGTGCGGGAGATCACATCACAACTCCAGCCACGACTCCCGTATAACTGTATGTGTATGGCATCCTCCAACTCCTTCAGGAAGAGACCTTTCAAGCTCCTTCGAACGAAATTCCTATCTCCCGTTTCAGATCTGAAAGCCATTTTCGTCGTTATCCAAAGCCCGTTGAGGGTGGAGACTGAAACGGTTGAGAGAAATTGCGATGGGGATATTTATAGATATATATGTGTCTACTAGAAGAGGGAGGTGAACGCTTTGGCGAGCCAAGACCTCTCCAAGTCCTTCACTCTTCTCCGCCGATGCTCGCTGACTCGTCTCGTCGTAGAGGAAGTATCTGAAGTGGAGAAGAACCTGCGGAATCCTCGGCCTCGTGGCTCCGGGGGGTTATCAGGCAAACGATACCAAGCCGTAAATCCCTAATGTTTTTAGCACCAATGCCTGGCGTGAAAATTGAACGAGCCCCGGTGGATGTCCGCTGTATTCGGGATCCCTCATTTTTCAACGACATGATATTACTCTCCCTTCCCATAGGTGATGAAAAAGGAAAAAAGAAAAGAAGGAAACCGATGGCGAAGAGGGACGAGCGCTTTTCTCTCCAGAAGCTCAATAAAATGTCAGAGCAATAATAATTTCACTCTGTGTTCCCGGTTTTCTCTGGGTCGACACTTCAACATATTACATAGATCCAACAATACTGCCAGAGAGAGAGAGAAAGAGAGAGAGAAGGAGTTCCCGTGTTATCTTTCGAAATGGATGAGTTTTAGGGTGTGACCGTGCTTGAGATACAGTAACGGGGACGAGGGTTGCTGGGGGTTGAAAGAGCCGTCAGACGCTCTTCCAGCTGGAGGATACCGAGGGAGAGCCAAGTTGGATACAACCTCAGTAACGACTTTTTGTTGTTTGTCGAGGAAAATTACTCTCCTTCTTACAAAATACATCTTCCTCTCCCTCTTATTCCCTACACGGAAAAAAGTCAGTATTTATTCAAGGACAACACAAGTGTTTAGCAATACTCCAATTTTACTGGACAGTACTTTTTACTGCTGATGGCAGTACAATTCACGGTCCGGTAAAAATTACTGGAGTGGTACAGTACACTGTTAAAAAAATTTATTTGATCCAAATAAACGATATTACTTGAGTGGCATTTATTTGAGACAAATCGATTTTTCTTTGCATTGAATAAAAACGGAAATTGCGCTCAGTAAGTCATTTTCTTGGTAGCAGTTGTTTGGTCAAAATAATCTAATTCATTGATACTAGTTACAGTTATTTCATTCGAATACAGGAATTCTACGAACAGCAAGGCACAAATATTAATTGGAAATAATTAATATTTTTTATCGTAATACTTTATTTGGTCAACACCAACCGGAGTAATTAGTTGCGAGTATGTAATATTTTTGATTGGATAAACCAAAAATACTGTAACCGAGTAATGTACATTTTTTACATCAATTGTGATTTTCTTTCGTACAAGAAAATATATCCAGATGCAAAGTTTTATCAAGCCAAATCAAAATTATTTAATATTAAAATAGGATTTTTTTCATTTTAAAAATCAATGTTATTTATCTGAATTGATTATTGCATGTGGGCGCAATATGTAATTCATTTAACACAAATTCGAGTTATTAGCTGTGTATATGGAAAATTTGTGATTGAATTCACCAAAATTTTTTGACGCAAGTAATTTAAGTTTTTCACCTTACCGTGTATTTTTCTGGTACAAGAAAAAATTATGTGATATTATGACACGGTATTCTTATTTTGGTATTATTATTATTGTTATTATTATTCATCTGATTCAATATTTGATTTTTTTTAGATTAAGTTAAAAGACAAGTTGAACGAAAAGGGGCCTCCGGGTAATGAAAATAAATTCTTAATACTATTTTGGTACGCATTTATTTCTCGGCCTGTGTTCTATAAATATGATATTTACATCAGTATATCAAAAGTAGTCGGTGGTGTAGTGGTTAGCGTCCCAGTCTTAGGTCGTTAGTTAGGCTCGATAGGTAGGAAGGTTTCAAATCCCAGTCTGGTCTCGTACATATTCTAGGGTCCGCGAATATGCAAGAAAACTAAATCAGTCGGAAAAGTCAATGAACTTTCAAATTATGTATTTTTAAAAAATTTAATTCATGTTGAATTTGAAGATATGCGTAAAAACGAGGGTGGCGGGTTCAAACCCCACTGGGGGAAAATTTTTTTTTTTTCTTAAAATTTTTTTTTCGTTACTTGACCCTTAGAAACTATCAATTGTGAATATGGAACTGATTTTCATCGTAAAAACTGATAAATATATGGAAAAAATAAATAATTCTGCACGGGTGGTATAAAACAATATTTAATTGGACCAATAGATTTGGGTTTGGAAGAAACTGATGGGATGTTTCATTTAAATGAGCATTTTCTAGATCCAGGGAAAGCATTTTCTAACGTCTATGGAAACATACACGGCACCAAAAAATCGTAATCATTTCAAGAAAAGTATTTAATTAATCCAAAGTATGACCTGTATGAGTACAAACAATCATTGAGTTGGATGAAACAGTTCAATTTTCGGAACCACGTAGTCGGAAGCTTGATTCAAATTTTAATTTACTTGACCGAAGTAAATGGGTTTGATATTTTAGTAACCCGTACATTTTCGTATAGTAACTGTGCATTGTTTTAAACGATTTCATATTTGCTCTCATTGATGAATGATATTCCAATCAAAAATATATTTACTTCATCCCAATAACGAATTACGGGATAATGTACAAATAATTAATTTACTTGCATCAAATAAATTTTATTTGTTTCAAATAAATTTTTGTAACAGTGTAGTTATTACTATCCAGTCCAGTGATATGTCCTATTCAGGCCATGAAAATCAACGTACCAGTGATTATTACTGGACTGGTGCAATAAACTGCACTGATTATTCGACCATGGGTCCCATTTCAAATTTATAGAGTATTCCAGTAATCAATTAATTTATTCAATTCATTGGTAGTTCCGCATAAAAAATCACTGGATTTGCAGCTAGGAATGCTCCAATACTGGGCTAATCCAAAAAAGGAAGTTAAAGGGTATTGCAACGTCCCACTGATGGATTTTATGATTTTGTATCATCGTTACCACGAATTCTCTCGATTTTCCATATGACGGAAAATTTGCCGGCCAATTTTAGCGGCAAGACGACGACAAACGCTGCCACATGAAAACAAGCCCCGTTCGCCGGTAGAATCGGGTATACAAAAGCGAGAAGCGAGGCGAGACTTTTACCAATCGATAGGAAATGCACGTACCACCTCTTGGAGCGGTAACAGCGAATCGTGACCGCTTGGGATTTTCTCTCTTTCTCTCTCTTTCTCGTCGTTGCAGATTTGATCTTTTCACGCGTGTCCCGGAAAACGTACGTGCGAGATTGGCGCCACGATCCCACGCGCATTTCTCTCAATCGGTATATTTGCCCCACCCTTACAACGTTACATCTTTCTTTATCTCGTAATATTCGTATCCTTCATTTTTCATACGTATAAAACATGTTTTATCTCATATCGCTGGAGAGTCGATTCATGTATGAAAACCACGTTGCATTAAAATATCGTTTTGTGCACGAAAAAAGCGTGACATTTTTTGGACAACTGCAGTGATAATTACTGGAGTTTGTGACGAAGGATTGTCCAGTAATGAGGGAGAGAATCAAACAAAAAATCCAGTATTTCTGTTCCGGTAGCACTTTTTACTGTTTCTTGAAGTGAAAATTATGGTTGTGGAAAATTATTGGATTATCCATAAACAATAGACCGTGCGGAAAAAAATCGATATTTTTTTTTTTCGGTCGCATCCAGCAAAAAAAGGTGAATTAAGGTGAAAAATGAAGAATCCCCGAAGGAGAGAAAAAAAATTATTTCGAACGGCGCATTGCATTTAAATATTTTCCATAAGAATAACACAGGCAAATATTGGCACTTCTGAACGTCGTAGTAGAACTCTTCAGAAAAAAGTCTCACAAAAATGTCATTATGATATTCTGATAGAGAATTGAATTCCCTACAAAAAAAAAGTCCTTACGAACAATTAGCTTGGAACGACCGTTCAAGTGGTATCGCTGTTTATTGGGCATAGTGCAAAATCATCGACAGAAATACCGTAATTGCAAAAAAACAGACTTTTAAAAAAAGTAACGATGATTATTAAGCATTATAATGTAAAAACAAATTATTTCATCTTATTAAACCAAATTCATTCAATAAAACTTTTCAAAACACGATCAATGATGGACGTCGTTTCTTTTTTATTTCTTGTTGTCCTTGATTCCTTTTTGTATTAGTGAAATATTTTGAGAACGATTCCATGCAAAGTGTATGTTAGAGCAGAACATTCTCTACAAAAAAAAACTCAAAAAGTTTTTTCGTAAAGTGAAAAATTCGAAAAATTCTATTTTTCAGCCTTTTGATTTTTTTCTCTATCAATTCAATTTCAGACAGCGATACCACTTCAACGGTTGTTCTAAGCTAATTGTTCGTAGGAACTCTTTTTGTGGGGAATTTAATTCTCTATCAGAATATCATAATGACATTTTTGTGAGATTTTTTTCTGAAGAGTTCTACCACGACGTTCAGAAGTGCCAATATTTTCCTGTGTTATTCTTATGGAAAATATTCAAATGCAATGCGCTGTTCGAAATATTTTTTTTTTGAGCTCTCCTTCAGGGATTCTTCATTTTTTACCTTAAAGCACCTTTTTTTTGGTGGATGCGACCGAAAAAAAAATTGATTTTTTTCCGCACAATCTAATAAACAATTAATCACCTTTTTCCCGCGAAGAAAGTTATAAACCTGTAGGATAAAAAATAGGTTTACGCGCGAGCATTTATGATGAAGATGGTCAATTTTCAAACAAATTGTCTATCGAGCCAGGAAAAACAAAGTTGCAGCGTGATCATAAATTTTGTTGACTCGAGATACACTTCATAATTTTCTTCAATTTATATACTCTGTTCATCGACTAGGTCGGGCTTACTAGACAAATTGTCGCTGATTATTTTCTTGATAACACATTTCGCATGTTCCGGTCGTGTCTGATATCGCGTTTCGCTCATGTTTCAAAATGTTCTATCGCTCACTAATGTCCAGGATCTCATTTCAACGTCGTGGCCTCGAAGAGAGATTTCTGCTACAAGCGGCGTGAAATATATCGCGCCATTTGATCCCCCCTCATTTTAGGTTAATAGGTGATCTCACAGCTAACTCTAGCTAAGCATACACCCTGTCACATCAATGGGCTTCCGGTTACCTAATAAATGATACGATAAGAGGGAGCAATGATAACGCGATAATTCAACCAATCAGTTGGATCTGATAGTAAGCATTCGTCTTACTGAAGAATTTGTGGACATTTCAGTCGACAAATCATTGTCCTAGCCCAATATTTGTCTCTAATGGCAAATACTTGGTCAATTGTCCTTCGAGATTCTCTTTGTTTCGTAGATTCAACGTTTTCGTGGTTGTGAAAATGAATTGGCAATTCGAGTAATTCGGAAGAAAACTGCAAAAACGATCGCATCAATTCAGAGCCTTAAGGCGGTATTCTGGTCTTGAGATATGCACTTCCGGCGAAAAGTTTCCGGACAAATCTTCAAAAACCTCTGGAACGTTTTTTATGCCATTTCGCCGGAAGTCAACGTAGACTAATTTAACAAGTGGCATTTCACAGGGGAAGAATTCAGCTTCATTTCCGGTTTTTTAAATTATTTTTACAAATTATTTTTAGGTTTGGACTCTATTTTGAAAACAGCTGTTTTCGCCTTTTTCCTCTCTCTTCAGGGGCACCCATCTTCTAGAGGAACTTTTTTTTATACATTTTTACGATTGGATTCATAAAGAGGTAAGTTTGAACTTCAATTTCCTTTTTTTTAAAACTTTGAGCGATTTTTTTTTCAAAAGTTATTCTTTGTGACAAAAGAGAAAATTCTTTTGTTTTTTGTTTTTTGTGACAAAAGAGAAAATTTGAAAAAACCCGTTTAACACGAAAACAAAGGGGATTCATGGAAAACTTTAAGATAGCAAAAAGTTGCGTCTGTTTTTGTTGAGTTCAGAGGAATTTTTTCAAATTTTTTTCTTTCAAAAATTTTGTTTTCTGATGTTGAAGCTGGAAAAAAAATTAGGGAAATAATTTGAAAAAAATTCCAGTGTGTTGAAAATGGTAAAGTAAAGTATTTCATCCTCTTGATATTTTAGCAATAATCCCATAATTCTCGAGTTATGGTAATTGAATGATCCGAACTCCGACCCAGAAAATGAGAAAAAAAAAATGTTGAGAAAAAAATCTGAAAAAATTCCTCTGCACTAAAAAAAAGACAGACGCAACTTTTTGCTATCTTGAAGTTTTTCATGAATCCTCTTTGTTTTCGTGTTATACGGGATTTTTCAAATTTCCCCTTTTTTCACAAAAAAACAAAATAACTTTGGAAAAAAAATCGCTCGAAGTTTTTAAAAAAAGGAAATTGAAGCTCAAACTTTCGTCTTTATGAATCCAATCGTAAAAATGTATTTAAAAAAATTCCTCTAGAAGATGGGCGCCCCTGAAGAGAGGAGAAAAAGGCAAAAAAACAGCTGTTTCAAAATAGAGTCCAAATCCAAAAACAATTTGTAAAAATAATTAAAAAATCAGGAAATGAAGCCAAATTCTTCCCCTTTTAAATTCCGCTTGTTAAATTGGTCTACGTTGACTTACGGCAAAATGGTATAAAAAAAACTTTCCAGATCTTTTTTGAAGTTTTGTCCGGAAACTTTTCGTCGGTAGTGTACATTTTAAAAATATGCAAAAAAATGACTTTTTCAAAATTCTAGACCAGAATACTCTCTCAATTAACAAAGTTGAATTTATGCCAGGATTGAACCCTTTAAACCCTTCTATTTATGCACATAATGCCTCCAGACTTCATGGAGAAAAAAAGGGCGTGGAAGGAATGGGACATGCGAGAGCGAATATATGCGTGAGCGTTCGAAACGAACGATTCCCCTGCGATTCAGTAACACCCATTCGCGATGAACTCATTAATCCAGTTCCTGCCAATAAAAGGCATATAAATTGCCCGCATCCCATGATCACGCGAACGGTGATATATCCCGTGGTACACAAAGACATCCCTCTCGTAAAAAACGCCCGCTACATCCCGTTTTTTTCCTTTTTTTTATCTCTCGTACGCCGTATGCTCGACGATCGTCGAGACTACGCGCTATTTGATAAGCAATGCAGGCGCACATGCATTCATGAGCAGTAAAAAAGCAATGAAATCATATGCTCTCTCATTTTTATTCATTGGAAGAGATCTCGGTGGATCTTGTTGGTTTGACTGGATCAGTTTAATCGATAAATCAAAAATTGTTTCTCGATAATGCGAGGAGAAGAATCAAAGAATGGGTCAGGATTTTTTTCAGGAAGCAAATTACAAAATGAACTAAATTCCTAAATTAATGAACACCCAGAAAAAAGATCTAGTACATTTAACTAAATCCTAGTCAGGCCAAATAAATTTTTTTAGTTGTAGGTCGGCCTAATACAACTCTATTCATGTCAACGAAATTTTTTTTTTTGAATGACCTACTAGGAAAATATATTGCGATCTAATAAATTTTTATTTAACATTAATAAATATTATTTCAAATTGAACAATTATGTATTTAAATGAAATAATTTTTTTTTCAATATTTACACAATATATATTTTTAATTATTTCAATCTTTGAATTTATAGCTACACATATGAAGTCTACAATTTCGTAAACTTCGTATTTTCTTTGACAGAAGGGAAAAGAAAAAAGACCCTTTTTTATGGGAATCCTTTTCGGGAATTCGACCATCTTGCGTTTTGCCGCAATGTTCAATGTATTAGATATCCATACTGAAAAATAAGGATATCAAACATAGACGAACTTGGAAAGGATATAGGCGTCGAGAGGCAGGTTCGCTTGTGCGAGAGGTAGCCCCCTGGTGGATTTTTGGGGTACTGACAAATCTGCAGATATGATCGGATGAGATTACGGGTGAATAGGTATTTAGTAACAACGAATAGAATTTTTCTTCAACGCCTGTTTCTCGATGGGAGGGAATTCAAATAAATAAATATAGTGGAAGTAAATATCGCCCAAAATTGGATGGAAAGAAAATTTTCTTTAAAGTAACTAAAAAATAATTAAATAAACGATTATAGTACCTACGACTAGATATTTTTTCTGGGTGAAGGACGAAATAGAATTCAGAGAACCACTCCCCGAAGAAAGATTTGTTTAGAATAAATGAAATTTGTTTGAAGCGAATGAAGTTCCTTATTTATATATTGGCCTAAAAAGATTTTATTTAAAACAAATATTTGGTTACTTTTCATCTTACGTTTGATATTTTTTGGCTTAATTTAATTGGTCCAAATTAACAGTTTATTTCTTTCAAATAAGAAATTGATTTACCTTTGATGAAAGATTGTATCTAATAAAAAAATTATTGAAAAATTTATATTATAGTGTCGCTAATAATCTTTTTACTTTTTTAAAATAAAAATGTATTTGGAGCATAGATTTGCTTATTTATGTAAATTATTCACATTTATACAAAATTGACAATTTCATTTGAATATTCTTTATTTGACGTAAATAAATCGCTATTTCAATGAACGATGTTAAATATCGTATTTATTCGATATCAGTAAATGGAATTATATATTTACTCTAAGTATGTATTCTGCCTAAATGGCATCAAATACAAGTTTCGTTGAAACAAATAA
This sequence comes from Alloplasta piceator, assembly GCA_946863875.1. Taxonomy (NCBI): domain Eukaryota; kingdom Metazoa; phylum Arthropoda; class Insecta; order Hymenoptera; family Ichneumonidae; genus Alloplasta; species Alloplasta piceator. Next base: position 4,537,393 of record OX333072.1, on the reverse strand, counting down.
TTATTTATTGAATTGAAATAAAATTTGTTGAAATATGCAAATTCATTTGAAACTAATAAATATTTTTTCTGGGTGCAGCAATTGCTCGAGTAAAATGTTGACTGGAGCGTCGACAAAAATCTCTGATTTCTCGAAATTTGTGCAAATTTTTTCTCGGATCCCTTTATCATCGGAATGTTTAAAATCGTTTGCCAGAATCCGAATTATTTGTTCGAGCGAGAACCATCTGTCAAATAGTTGGTCCTGCACGATTTTTCCTCTCGACCCCTCCGATTGTTCTCATTTTACAAACGTGGAGAACAAATCGGCGAAATTTATACGAAACTCTCGGCGCACTGTTCGGCTCTCTCGCGTTTCATTATTTTACGCAAATTTCGCGACAACGTCTGCGACGACACGATTGCGCAAAAAATGAAATTGCAACGTTTGGAAGTTGAAAGGTCGCATTCTAAAATACTTTCGAATGCGAAACCGATGCGAAGTGCAACAAACTTTTGTCCCTTCGCCGTGACAATCACAAAATAGAAACTTTCACAAAAAACGACAAAAAATAATAAATATATACGATAATTTTTCTTTCTGCCTTTGAATTTTTTTTTTAATATTTTTCCTAGTACTTTAAGGCCAATATTTTTTTTCCCAATCGTTTGGATAATTTTCTTTTTTTTGCCTTCGTCGAAGATACTTCTCCGCCAATTTTATCAAAACGACGAGCAGGACCCACACGGAAATATAATATACCGGAAAATATATTTGAAGTGTACATTATATATTCTAAATACATTTTAGATGTATCTAAAATATATATCAGATATATATTAAATATATTTTAGATGTATGATTATTGTGCATAAAAATATATTTTTTGATATATGTAAAAACATATATTGTGTATATGTAAACATATATTAAAATTATATCGAAAATATATAAAACGTACCCTCAATATATATGTTTGAGATATTTAGTATATATCTTCAATACATTTTTTATATTTATATTGTAATATTTTCAAATAGATTAAAAATATACCTCAAATCAGATTTGTAATACATACATTTTCGGACAAAATATACTTAATATATCCAAAAATATATTTTCCGTAGAGTTTGCCGATATATTTTATTTCCATGTGGGGAGAGTCACGTGTAGATAACAGGGTTCAATTTCCCGTGGAATAACGGCGGTTGATTGAATTTCAGAGTGTGTTACAAGCCGCAGTCTAATCTTACTTAATCCAATAGGAGCGAAGAAGGAGACGCGAAGGATGAGAGTGTTGGCCTAACTGATTTGCCCCGGGACATACGCCACGAGATGCTTACGAACTCGACGATGAATTAATATGGATGTACATGTACATACATTATACACATAAACTCTCATGTCAGTTGGGAAACTCTCATCGAGAGTTTAGCTTCGCATTAATCTTGGTAGATAGTTATAATTTATCCGGTATATACACATTATACATATGGGGTATTCCCGCTGAAATTTTCACGTCCGAACGCGGACCCTCTTAAATAATTATGAAAATATTTTTCCGAAAAGTATTCTGAAAAAGAAAAGACACGTATTTTTTTGTTAAGGCCGAGAATGGATATTTTTCATCGTACGATTTTAGTGAAAAATCCAAATTTTTCACTAACTCTCTACTCTAGACACGCAGTATCTTGATAATTCGAGATCCTATCGAAAAACGCTTCGGACAAAACTTGTTCGTTATAAAATAAGTAAAACAATTGATATTTAAAAAAATATCGGTTTATTTTCTAATACGTCAACGTTGGATAGTCGTATAAATAAATTTAATTTTTAGATCAATGTGTGGAGTTTATTATTGAAAAATGGAGGTTAAAGTAAGCGAGAAATTATGAAAAAATCGATATCAACAACTTTAATACCAAAGATATTTAATTTAATTATGGAGTTTAAATAAATTTTATTTAAAATGAATCAAAATTTATAAAATAATTTCAGGTTATTTCATTTTATTTATTTTAATCGAATTTAATTTAATGTTAATTTGATTTAAAATGAACCAAATTTTATATGACGTTTTAAGTTGATTTGCTTTAATTTTATTAACAATAAGTAAATATTTATAAATATGCCAATAAATCGTACAAAATTATTTGAATACAATTTTTTTTGTACTGGGTTATTTGGGGTTTTCATTGCAACTTTTTTCTACGGAATGTTATGCCATGCCTCATGTTTAATTTTCAAGATACCAAGCGTATTCTCTATGGCTTTAGTATATGGGGTATTCCCGCTGAATTTTTCACATCCGAACCCGGACCCTCTTGAAGAATAATGAAATTTTTTTTCTTGTTCTTATTTTATAAGAAACGTTTTTTCAGCAAGTACACCACCTCGAATTATAAAATGAAAAAATTTTAAACATTTTATAGAAAATTACGGAATTTTTACGACCAGAATGAGAATGGCAAGATCAAAATCCGCAAAGCTACAGCCAATCGAAGTTTCGTCTTGACCTTATTTTCGAGCCAGATCATGCAGGACTATATATTCTCGAAAAATTATATACAGAAATACATTTAAATATTACGCATATTAGGTATATTATTTCATACTTGTATGAAATAATCTACGTATGTATAATTAAATAAATATTCAAATGTATTTCTGTGGAATTATAGTTTTTCGAAAATATATAGTTCTGCATGATCCGGCTTGAAAATAAGGTCAAGTCGAAACTTCGATTGGCTGTAACTTTGCGGATTTTGATCTTGCCATTCTCATTCTGGTCTTAAAAATTTCGTGATTTTCTTTAGAATTTTTACAATTTTTTTATTTTCTAATTCGAGGTGGCGTTCTTGTTGAAACAATGTTTTTTTTGTGTTTTATGAAGTAAAAACAAACTTTCGTGTGCCAACAATTTTTTTTTAAATATCAATTGTTTTACTCGTTTTATAACGAACAAGTTTTGTCCAAAGCGTTTTTCGATAGGATCTCGAATTATCAAGATACTGCGTGTTTAGAGTAGAGAGTTAGTGAAAAATTGGGATTATTTACTAAAATCGTACGACGGAAAATATCAATTGTCGGCCTTACCAAAAAAATACGTGTTTTTTCTTTTTCAGAATACTTTTCGGAAAAAAAATTTCATCATTATTCAAGAGGGTCCGGGTTCGGACGTGAAAAATTCAGCGGGAATACCCCATATACTAAAGCCATAGAGGATATGCTTGGTATCTTGAAAATTAAACATGAGGCATGACATGACATTCCGTAGAAAAAAGTTGCAAATGAAAACCCCAAATAACCCAGTACAAAAAAAAATTGTATTCAAATAATTTTGTACGATTTATTGGCATATTTATAAATATTTACTTATTGTTAATAAAATTAAAGCAAATCAACTTAAAACGTCATATGAAATTTGGTTTATTTTAAATGAAATTAATATTAAATTAAATTCGATTAAAATAAATAAAATGAAATAACCTGAAATTATTTTATAAATTTTGATTTATTTTAAATAAAATTTATTTAAACTCCATAATTAAATTAAATATCTTTGGTATTAAAGTTGTTGATATCGATTTTTTCATAATTTCTCGCTTACTTTAACCTCTATCTTTCAATAATAAACTCCACACATTGATCTAAAAATTAAATTTATTTATACAACTATCCAACGTTGACGTATTAGAAAATAAACCGAAAAAACTGCACCCACGTCTGTCGTGAACTCGTTTCTCCATTTTCTTCCTATTTCTTTTGAACAAATTCCCCATTTCGTTCAAACATCATAAAAAGTCTTTGATGATTTCACCTTACTCGGCGAATATATATCGTATTTCACGATGGAAACTCTGCCGAATGCTTTACCTTGGTGAACAGCATCAATGCAATGTGACGGAACGAGATACCCTTGTTTGCTGCAATTCGAATACTCGCTCAAAAGGCCCCTCTCAATTTGTGCAGCTGAAACCCTTGCAACGATGATATCGTGTATACGTATATTTATGTACTATAAAAAAGATACATATATAGACATTCGCCGAACGTATTTGCGAGCGTCATGCATCAATTGACAAAAGGATCATTGGACAGACTAAAACGAAAATGAAAACCTGGTGAAGCGTGATCGGAGCGAAAAACATTTTGCCGAGGGCGTTCAGTTAAAAAAAAATCAAGGTCTAGACATTCATTTTGTGCGTTTTGGCGAGGTCGATGAAAAAACAAACATATTTTCACCATTCTTTCTTTCGCTAATATTTTCAAGATAAACAAAAAAAATTTCGAACAAAAAATAAAAAAACTTCCTAGTAGCCAATACAACATTTTTTAAAAAATTCTTATTTTGTAAGAATGTCGTTCAGTGCCTTTATAAAGGTCTAAGCTTTAAGAATATGCAAAAAAATTGATTTTTTTCCAACTTCTTGACCAAAATACTCCCTTGAATATTCCAAATAAATATTGATAATGGAAATGGTCGAAATTGATGATTCTTGCAAAATCGATACGATAAATAATGAAACGCATAATTTTGTCGGATGGAAATTGAAAATTGAAATTGACAAAATTGAAAATGATTGGAATTAAAAAATTTTCTTTTGAGGATATATTTTTAAACGTCTAGATTTTAGGAATATGCAAAAAAAAATGATTTTTTCAAAATTATAGATCAGAATACTCCCTTAAATATTCCGAAAAAACATTGATAATGGAAATTTTCGAATAATGGAAATTGTCGAATATAATGAAAATTGATGATTCTTGCAAAATCGATGCGATAAATAATGAAATGCATAATTTTGTTGGATGGAAATTGTTATTCATGAAGTTTGTGGTGGTTTGGGTTTGCAACTCCGTAAATTATTGAAATTTAAAAATTTTCTTTTGAGGATATATTTCTAAACGTCTAAATTTTAGGAATACGCAAAAAAAATGACTTTTAAAAAATTCTAGCTCAGAATACTCCCTTAAATATTCCGAATAAATATTGATAATGGAAATTGTCGAATAATGAAAATTGATGTTTCTATCAAAATCGATGCGATAAATAATGAAATGCATAATTTTGTCGGATGGAAATTGTTATTCATGAAGTTTGTTGTGATTTGGGTTTGCAACTCCGTAAATTATTGGAATTTAAAAATTTCCTTTCGAGGATATATTTTTAAAGGTTTAAACTTTAGGAACATGCGAAAAAACTTGATTTTTTCAAAATCCTAGACCAAAATGCTCCCTTAAATATTCCGAATAAACATTGATAATGGAAATTGTCGATTAATGAAAATTGATAATTCTCGCAAAATCGATGCGATAAATAATTAAATGCATAATTTTATCGAATGGAAGTTGGTATTCATGACGTTTGTGATGATTTGGGTTTGCAAGTCCGTAAATTATTGGAATTTAAAATTTTTCTTTTTAGGATATATTTTTAAACGTCTAAGTTTTATAAATATGCAAAAAAAAATGACTTTCAAAATTCTAGACCAGAATACTGCCTTAAATATTCCGATTAAATATTGATAATGGAAATTGTCGAATAATGAAAATTGATATTTCTTGCAAAATCGATGCGATAAATAATGAAATGCATAAATTTCTCGGATGGAAATTGTTATTCATGAAGTTTGTTGTGATTTGGGTTTGCAACTCCGTAAATTATTGGAATTTAAAAATTTCCTTCCGAGGATATATTTTTAAATGTCTAAATTTTAGGAATATGCAAAAAAAATTGATTTTTTCAGAATTCTAGACCAGAAAACTCCCTTAAATATTCCGAATAAATATTGATAATAGAAATTGTCGAATAATGAAAATTGATGTTTCTTGCAAAATCGATGCGATAAATAATGAAATGCATAATTTTGTCGGATGGAAATTTTTATCCATGAAGTTTGTGGTGGTTTGGGTTTGCATAACTCAGTAAATTATTGGAATTAAAAAGTTTCCTTTCGAGGATATATTTTTAAAGGTTTAAACTTTAGGAACATGCGAAAAAACTTGATTTTTTCAAAATCCTAGAACAAAATGCTCCCTTAAATATTCCGAATAAACATTGATAATGGAAATTTTCGAATAATGAAAATTGATAATTCTCGCAAAATCGATGCGATAAATAATTAAATGCATAATTTTATCGAATGGAAGTTGTTATTCATGACGTTTGTGGTGATTTGGTTTTGCAACTACGTAAATTATTGGAATTAAAAAAATTTCTTTTGAGGATATATTTTTGAACGTCTAAATTTTGGGAATATTCAATAAAAATTGATTTTTTCAAAATTCTAGACCAGAATACTCCCGTAAATATTCCGAATAAATATTGATAATGGAAATTGTCGAATAATGAAAATTGATGATTCTTGCAAAATCGATGGGATAAATAATGAAATGCATAATTTTGCCGGATGGAAATTGTTATTCATGAAGTTTGTGGTGGTTTTACACAGACATTCGGCGCAACCAACGCAATTTTATGTGTGCCAGAACGATGTATAATTCATCGTATTACTCGACACGTCGTGGCAGGGGAAGCTTCCCTTAACTTGGTAAAAAAAATGGCATCTTTTTGCGGTATAAATCCCTCCCGCCATTCGCGATCACTGTGATTGCGTAACATTGTATATTAAAGTGTTTTTTTTTTTTTTTCAAAGTCACGCGTAACAACATTTGTGAAGGAGCGAGTAAACGGATCGATATGAGCGAAATGCAAAAATTTCGTAACGCCGAGAAAATGGAGAGAAAGAAAAACCGCAGAGTCACGATGAATAAGCGGGAAAATTGTTCGAAATTCTCGTCGTTAAAACGCGCAAAATATTGCATTATAACTTCGTTTCGCTTTCTCATCACGCTCGAAGTATAAAAATACACCGTTAAGTTTTTTACGGTGCGATAATCACGCTTAAAAATCGCGCATATTGCAGCAGAATAAATATTCACGAGTTAGAAAATAAATAAACGAACTGGCGTTATGGAAAAACCAAGGCAAAATTTCGCCTCGAATTTATCTCGACCAGTTCTGGTTTTGAAGTTCCCGCGAAAAAATTTTTGACCATTAGCACGATATTCCGAATTCACGCTGCCAATTTAACAAACCACAGATTCTCCCGCTTATAAAATTCTGGCGGAGCGACGAGCCGAATTAACTCATGAGCTTCGGCGAAAGGATTTTGTTTCATCCCGTTTTCACATTCCGCATTGTTCAGCCTGATATTACGTAGTTCACCAAAGTTCTTGAAAATTCCTTGTCTTTCCCATATTCTCGTATTTCTATCTCCCGTATGATACGAGAAAGGAAATTGGTTACTCGTACTTCCGGTCTTTCATGAACCACCGAAATTTTAATGAGGCACTGAGAATACCTCTCCGCGAAAAAAAAACATTCTTCCCCGTTGAAACAAATCATTTTTATTCTATTTTTAAAAATATTGTATCATAAATAATTTTATTTGGATTTTAAGAATGTAAAAGGGCAACATTTGAACAATATTTTATAAAATTTTCATTGAAAAATTTGGAAAACTCTGGGACCTGGTTTCCGGAAGCCTCTGAAAAAAGTGTTCTCGAATAACTCATCATAACTTTTTCTGAAATTAAAAAACGAAATTTAATCTGTTAATAGATAAGTGTAGCTCGTGATTGAACCGAAGATTTTGAAAAAAATTGAAAATTCAATATTTTGCACAGTTTTATACAAAACTACGATTTTTTGTACACTTTAGACTATAACCTTGCCTTGCCTAGAAATATTACAAGTAATATTATGCCTTGTAATATTACTAGTTGTAATCGAAAAAAAACTTTTGTTCAATTAATAGTCAATTCTATTTTGAAAAAACATATTTACTCTTTTTTTTGTATGTAATAAATAAATGATTTTAATTAGAATTTCAAGCATGGGGAAAGAGCAACATTTGGACACTGTTATATTAAATTTTTATTAAAAAATTTGGAAGATTAAGCCAGTGAGATCTGGTTTCTGAAAACTCCTGAAAAAAGTGTCTTTGTAGTAGTCAAAGTAACTCCAGATAGTTTTATCTGAAATTAAAAAAAAAAACAAATTACATCTGTTTGTAGACAAATGTAACTCGAGATTGAACGAAAGATTTTTAAAAAATTGAAATTTGAATTTCTTGCACAATTGTATGAAAAACTACAATTTTTTGTGCAATTTACACTATAACTATAGCCTTGTAATATTACTAGTTGTAATCGAAAAAAAAACTTTCGTTCAACTATAAGTATCAATCCTATTTTGAACCAGCATGTTTACTCTATTTTTTAAATATGTAATAAATAAATTATTTTATTTCGAATTTTAAGCATGCAGAAGAGGAATATTTGAACAATGTTTTAGTAAATTTTTAGAAAAAAAATTGGAAGATTCAGTCACTGGGACCTGGTTTTCGGCAACTCCTAAAAAAAGTGTCCTCGTGGGTGATCGAGATAACTCCTGATAACTTTATCTGAAACACAAAAGTCAAATTTCATCTGGTTACTAGACAAGTATTCATGATTGAATGAAAAAAAAAAAAATAATAATTGAAATTTGAACTTTTGGCAGAGTTGTTTGCAAAACAGTACCGATTTTTGTACAATTCACACCTTGTAAAATTAGTTGTAATCGAAAAAAAAACCTTCGTCCAATCACAAGTCAGTCCTATTTTTTAATATATGGGTAATATTTTAATAAGATCACATCAGTTTTTGAGAAATCATCAACCTCGAAAATAATGTTATTAGAAAAAGCCTAATGAAGAAAATTTCCAAACGCTCTCTCGCTCCTACACTTATCCTCCGATTGACTTGAAACTTTGGAAAAACATTATAAACACATTGTACTATTAAATTTAAAAACATGGATTTTTTTAATCTTGAAAACCCATGTAGATCCTTTGAAGAAGTGAGCTTCGCACAAAAAATTCAAGTCGAGTGAGATTCAACGAGAAAGAAATGAAAAGGAAATTCATTGACTATTTCTAGTGTCACCATAATTAACATCACGAGAGAGAGAGAACTCAAAACACGATTTTCTAAATTAAGGGTTAAGAGACAAAATCCTCCCTTCCACGAGGGACAAAAGAGCCATCGTTTGTCCATTGGCACGGGGACACTAATTCGTACCATCCCCTTTCTCTCTGGAACATCCGCCTCCGTACAAAGCTTTGGACGATCCGGGTGGCGTCAAAGCGAGGGTGGATCGATTTTCCGCGGAGGCATAATTGAAAATACCAAAGCTCGGTTGTGAAAATGTCGATAAATCTCGCGGCGGAGCCGCGATTCGGGGGGGCGTTGAATCAGCAGCAGCCAAAGCACTTATACACACGCTAACACAAGCACATCTATATATACAGAATGATTTTGGTGATGTGACATAGTGCGTTTTGTAGAAGAGGAATCTCCCAAGTGGAAAAAAGAGTTTTCGTGGTAGAGCGAGAAATATTGTGCGAATAGATTGTAACGGAAGCGACGGCGGCGAGTCGAACAGAAATGATTGTAGATACGTTGGATTTGCAATGTCGAAGCGGATGGGCTTGCACATGGACACAGGCAAAAGCCACACGGGATTGGAACGACTAGACGAGTTCTGTGAAACTGTCCGCGAATGTTGTTCGAGAGCCGAAACGATGAGAGTGAAATCCCCGTTCGGGGGTTCAAATATACACCCCCGTTCAAAAGTTTGGAAATACCAGTCAATATTTCTTGCCGCACTAGAAGTTGCATAACTTCGTCAAAAAATGAGATAATCGGATTTTTAAAAAAGCGTTTTCACAGGAAGGAATTCAGCTTTATTTTGCTTTTTTGAAATATTTCTTATGATTTTTTTTCGATCCAGTACACATTTTTGTAAGCGACCGTTATTTGGCCTTTTCTCGATCATCGCGAATTGGGCGCATAACTTGAGGATATTTTTTTCTGTCTTTTTTATCCACGGTACATTTGAAAGGGTTAGCAGACGCCCCATCGTTTAAAAATTTTTAAAAAATTTTATAAATAAAAGTTTTAATACATTTTTCAAAATAAATTTATAAAGGAATTATAAATTCATAAATAAATTATAAATTTTATAAATTTGTATAAATAAAAATGATTATAAATTTTTTTAAATAAATTTTTTTTTAATTTTCGTACGATTTTTTCTCGGAGAGTCATTTCAGTTTTGGCTAAAAAATAGAAATTTTGTAAGATGCAACGTAACTCAAAAACTATAGAGTTTAAAAGAAAATGTCAAGTATGAAAAAAGCAACGTACGTATACACGAAATCGCCTGGAATTATTTTAGATTTTTCCTATGCATTTTTTTTTACTATTTTTGCTCGAAACTCTGATGACGTCCCAGCAAAAAATTGTACCTGATTAAAATTTCCGTACTTCGTGATACGATAAAAATCTGCAAAAATTCAACAACATTTCATGCTATAAGCAACAATTATCGATAATAATATTGCCCAAAAATCAATAACAAATTATTTAAATAATTGTTTAAACAATTTATTAAGCAGTGATGAACAATGATCAATAATTATTATTGGATGATTGTTGTTTATAGCATGCCAAATGTTGCCGAATTTTTTCAGGTTTTTATTCTATCAGGAAGTACGGAATTTCAATCTGATACAATTTTTCGCTGGGACGTCATCATCAGTTTCGCGCGAAAATAATTTTAAAAAAATTTCTTAGGAAAATTCATCTTTCAAAATTTGTATTTTTTAGCCAAAAGTGAAATAATTATCCGAAAAAAAATCATACGAAAATTAGTAAAAAAAACAACAATGGAGCGTCTGCTAACATGTTCAGATGTACCGTGGATAAAAAAGACAAAAAAAACGTCCTTAAGGATGTTGAATCCCAAATCGCAAATGATGAGAAAATTCTGAAAATTTGGTATGTTCTTGGATGAATTATTTAAGAGGTCGTGTAAAAATTTCACGACGATTAGGAAGCTCGTTATCGAACAATTAACATCAACAAATTAAATTAAATTAAATGTAGTCTTATGGAAACTGATATAACTTTGCGATAAGTTTTTTTTTGACCTCTCAATTTTTTAATATCTACACTATATTGAAAGCAACGTAAACAAAACGAAGTTTATTGATAAATATTTTTTTTATTTGTTTAAAAAAAAGTTCTTAACAAAATGTTAATATTTTAATAACGAGCTTCCTAATCGTCGTGAAATTTTCACACGACCTCTTAAATACTTCATACAAAAACATACCAAATTTTTAGAATTTTCTCATCATTTTTCATTTTAACCCTTAAGGAGGTTGAGGTAATGATGATAGAATTTTGAAAATTTAAGATGTTTTTACATGAAGTGTTCAGGAGGTCGTGTAAAAATTTCACGACGATTAAGAAGCTATTTATTGAACAATTAACATTAAAAGATTTCATAGGGACTCAACATCCTCAAGTTATGCGCCGAATTCGCGATGGTCGAAAAAGGCCGAAAAACGGTCACGTACAAAAATGCATACCAGATCAAAAAAAATCATAAAAAATATTTAGAAAAGCATAATAAAGCTGAATTCCTTCCCGTCAAAACGCTTTTTTTTTAATTCGATTATCTGCTTTGTTTTTGACGGAGTTATGCAACTTCTAGTGCGACAAGAGATATTGACCGGTGTTTCCAAACTTTTGAGCGGGAGTGTATTTGTGTAATATGTGTTGGAGGGTGGTTTTGGGCAACCCCGGGCAACACGAGGGTGCGGTAGAGATAGTCCTGGCTTTCGTGGGGTGAATGTACGAGATAACGAAAGCCGCGTAACATTTGTATCGCTGATTGCTTTAGTACGATCGGGGGAAATACCTGTCGAGGGTGTATACGGGGGTAGTCATCGCCTTTGTCAAGAGCTCTCGCTCTTCCAGTTTCTCCAATTAGTTTCCCCTCAATACTATCGCTTTATTAAGGTCAATCGGTTTAATCGTATTTTTAGCGCGTTCAGAATTTTCTCTCTCTCTCTCGTGAGTAACGAATTAATTGTTTCTGCCAGAGAAATTCAATGGAATTCGAAGCGGTTGGATGAACAAAGGAAAGAACGATGAAGAGTCCTCAGCGATTCGGCCAATTTTCGTGATCAAGGGATGATTAATTATGTACTCTTGTTTTATGGTTTGATCTCCATTGGAAAGCTCTTCAGAATTTTTAATTGGATTTATAAGTTTGCATAATTGTTATGGTATGATTTATTTTTAGGGCCTCCCTCACGGCCCTTCATTTCTAGGACACCCTGTATATTTATGTAAAGGAGGTGAAAGGAGAGGGAAGGCAAAAGGAATTATACTTTCAGAAATATTGACAACCTTGTGTCTGTACAGAATCCACTGGAGGATTGGCAGACCGCACGCAAAACCAGTCAGAGAACCAGCGTGTTTATGATAAGCCCTGGCAAATCATGAAAGCGAGAATCCCTCCAAACTCCTCATCCATATATACATACACATATATATATATATATGGGGTATTCCCGCTTAACGGGACCCCCTTTTAGGCCGACCTCTTTCGATTTTCTCGAAACTCGAGTATGTTTAGTGTTGCCTGAAAGTATATTGTACACCAATTTTCAGATCTCTAACTATAATACTCTTTGGAATACACCAAAAGTTATATTTCGAACTTTTTGCGTGTTCAACGCTTCGGAGCTTTGGCACGGCGCGAAATAAAATCGAAAATATTCTTTGACAATAGCTTTCGATCGGAAATTTCCTGCGCTTTTCGAAAAAAATATCAGCGATTCCGAAAAAAAACGGATTCATTTGAATTTCGTCCAAAAACCGAAAAAATTGGTATACAAAAAAAGAGCATAATTTAATTCGGCGGAACAATTTTTTTCATGTTTTGTATATATCTGAGAAGTTACGATATAAATTTCAAGTTGGAACTCACATCCGTTTACTAATGCCGAATCTTTTGGTAGGATAAAAATCCCTAATATCGTGTTTTTCGTATTCAACAGTTCCCTGATGTATTATATAGCGTTTTTTAAAAAGAATTTCGAATTTAATAAATTAATTGAATTAATTAAATTAAATTTATTAAATCAAATTTATTATATTTTGAATTTAATAAATTTATAAAATTCGAAATTCGTTAAAAAAAACTATATAATTTATCAGAGAACTGTTGAATACGAAAAACTCAATATTTAAGAATTTTTATCCTACTAAAAGACTTGGCATTAGTAAACGGATGCGAGTTCCAACTTGAAATTTATATCGTGACTTCTCAGATATATACGAAATATGAAACCCGCTGAATTGAATTATGCTCTTTTTTTGTAAATCAATTTTTTCGGTTTTTGGCCGAAATTCAAATGAATTCGTCTTATTCGGAATTGCTGATATTTCGAAAAGCGCAGGAAATTTCCGATCGAAAGCTATTGTTAAAGAATTTTTTCGATTTTATTTCGCGCGCAAAAAGTTTGAAATATAACTTTTGGTGTATTCCAAAGAGTATTCTAGTTAGAGATCTGAAAATTGGTGTACAATATACTTTCGGGCAACACTAAAACATACTCGAGTTTCAAGAAAATCGAAAGAGGTCGGCCCAAAAGGGGGTCCCGTTGAGCGGGAATACCTCATATATATATATTCATGGTGCATATGTATGTATCTACCCCGTGCCTCCTCGTTCTCTTCTATATGCTGTTTAAAGCCCGTATATAGAGTTTCCATTGAAACGTTATCGTACGAGCGGCATACCGTCGATTTCAAATTGGATTCGCGACGAAATTGACGGGCATGAAGTGTACTTCGCCTTCGTGCATTACTCAACTCCACGATGCAAGAGACCCGTGGCATCATCATCGGATATTTCCGTATGAGAAAAGGCGGGCACGGAAACGATGTCCGATATACCGCCGCGAATTCCCTCGGGATTCGCATGATTTCCGCGTTGCTTGCTCAGCTCTCGGCTTAGCAAAGTTTATCAGAGAAACGACAGCCCCAACAGCGCACTTTGAACCCTCACCATCGACTCGAAATTTAGAGTTATTCGATATTTATTCGTCGAACCAAGTATAGAGCGACACTATTGATGGGTTCATTCAGGGAATAGAGGATTGAGCGCAAAAAACGCCGGGTCGCAAAAATGTTGAGATCACTCGTCTAAGCCGAAGGTATATCCCAAGGGTTATCGATAAGATTACTGAAATTTATCCCCCTCGAATCTCCAGATTCTCCGTCGTGATGAAGGCTCGTCCGTATCCAAAAAGTACGAGACTTAAACCAACCCTCAGCCCTTTTCCTCGTGCCTTTTGCATCCCCCTTTTTGTTTGAAATCTGGAAGTGGTTTTTTCCTCTCCATTCCACGTGGTCGATCCTGGAATTAGTAGGAAAAGCACACGCGCTTTCGTGGAAACCATTCCAAAGCTCTCGCATGTTATTTATACCACTCCGCAGACTTAAGGGGTTTTTTTCTGGGGGGGGGTGGTTCACGGGAATAAAGCACGCTCTTGGTATTAAAAGATTAGCCGTATAAAACTTCTCCATAGAGGGAGAACGGGGGTGGGATTGAAAAAGATGGCGAGGAGAGGCGAAAGATGTCTAATTGGAAATTATTCGCTGACAATTCATTATTTCGTTGGTCTGAGAGAGGAAAAGCCAATATCGGGGACGCATTTTGTGATAGCTCTCTCGTGAAAATCGGGCTCGGAGACTAAGCCCACTATGTGCAAAGGGAGGGGAAAGGACTTTCAGAGCGTATCCTAGATTCTCGGCAATGTTGGACGGTATAACAAGTCTATCTCGAGTTATTTCTCGAGCTTTGCGCAACGGCCGAGAATAACGAAACTACGGAGAGAGAAAGCGGGAAAGAGATGAGGTGAAATGTGGTGAGATCGAGTTTTACCCTATCTCAAGACCCTTCCAGCCCTTTGGATGTGTGCTCCATGATTCGAGCAATGATTCCCTCCAGTCTCGCATTTCCTATGTTATTCCTCTTTTACGTATTACGACGCTGCTCTTGTGATAGTTATCGTGGCTTTGCTATATTACATGCATTACCGTGAGTCGAGGAATGTGTAGATACCATCTTAATTCCTCCGGCTTTGCCGATGATATCCGCATTAGTAGTGTTATCATTCTTGAGACTCAATCCAAAGCTTTCAAAGCGCCTCCTGGGAATTTTTTGGAGATATTTTTATTTTATGGTATTGCGTTTTATCCAGGATTGCAAATAATGCATTACTTTTTTTAATGCATTTGCATTTTCATTAAACATTAAAATTTAATGGAAATTATTTTCATTAACCATTAACCATTAACTATTAAAATTATTTTTATTAACCATTTAAATTTAATGGTTAATGAAAATGCAATGGCATTAAAAAAAGTAATGCATTATTTGCAACCCTGCCCATTATAATATAGTGTGTAATAGAAAAAATTTCCATTACCCATTGCAATGTAATGTGTAATGGACAAAATTTTCATTGCAATTTTGGGAATGGAAAATTATAGATGAATAAATTATTGCAGTTTTGCATTACATTTTATTGACTTAGGACTTAGATTTTTAGAATTATAATATATAGATGCTTTTTAGAATTTGAGGTGAAAATCTAAGTTCTAAGTCAATAAAATTTTATGCATAATTGCAATAATTTATTTATCTATATTTTTCCATTCCCAAAATTGCAATCAAAGTTTTGCCCATTACACATTGCATTGCGATAATAATATAGATGCTTTTTATAATTATAATATAGATGCTTTTTAGAATTTACGGTACCTGAAAATCTAAGTCCTAAGTCAATAAAATGTAATGCAAAATTGCAATAATTTATTCATCTATATTTTTCCATTCCCAAAATTGCAATCAAAGTTTTGTCTATTACACATTACATTGCAATGGGTAATGAAAATTTTTTCTACTACACACTACATTGTAATGGGCAGGGCTGCAAAGAATGCATTACTTTTTTTAATGCAATTGCATTTTATTAACAATTAACATTTAATGGTTAATGGAAATAATTTTAATGGTAAATGAAAATAATATCCATTAACCATTAAATTTCAATGGCTAATGAAAATAATTTCCATTAACCATTAAATTTTAATGGTTAATGAAAATAATTTCCATTAACCATTAAATTTTAATGGTTAATGAAAATAATTTCCATTAATCATTAAATTTTAATGATTAATAAAAATAATTTCCATTAATCATTAAATTTTAATGGTTAATGAAAATAATTTCCGATAACCATTAAATTTTAATGGTTAATGAAAATAATTTCCATTAACCATCAAATTTTAATGGTCAATGAAAATAATTTCCGTTAACCATTAAATTTAAATGGTTAATGAAAATAATTTCCATTAACCATTAAATTTTATAATGGTTAATGAAAATATTTTCCATTAACCATTAAATTTTAATGGTTAATGGAAATTAATTTCATTAGCCATTAAAACTTTCGCAACCCTGGTTTGATCTATATTCTCTAAAAACTTCATTGAAATAAAGTAGCACCTTAGAAACATTGAATGCGTTTCTACTTCGTCGCCATTTTGTTAATCAAAATGTGCTGTGAACTATATCGATGCTCGGGCCATGAATCAGCAAAATTGCTCTATTTATCCTGATGCCCATTCCGAGACACCATCTCTGAGATATGGAATACAAGAAATAAGGTGACACGGGTTGATGGAAACCAATCCTAAGAAAGGAACCTGAGTTGTGATCGTCGTTTTATCGGGTCGTGAAAGACCAATGAAACAAGTATATATTTCAGGCGTTATTCCAAAACTGAACAGTGAAATATCGCTGTCAGGGTGAAGTGCCACTCGTTCATCACTTTGACCCCCAAAAGAAGAAATACTACTGTCAATTTGTGCTGACTCTGTCTCACACAAGAATTACGTAACATTGGGAAACAGTCGTGTAATCCTTGGTGATGTATTTGCACGTGTAATGTGAACGACAAATTTGCTCCCCCAATAAGTGGACTAACATTCGGAAAACGTTGATAAACTCCGTCCCGAACTTTTTGAACGAAAGTCCCGCTGAGTCTGACCAAAAAGGACCTTTACTACTGGACATCGGTTTTATACGAGAAAACCACGTAATGCTACGTTACTTATCGGATAAAGAGCCTGAGGCTGCACAGACTGCAAGAGGATGTAAGGGATTATCGAATATTGGGTTTCCCTTGTGTCTTTTTATCGAGTGGTTACAGTGGAAAAAAAATGGCGTGGGCGTCTGTTCGTCTGGCGATATTTCTGGAACTTCTGCTTTTGCTTCTTGAGGAAGATGAGAAAATGAAAGGACAGTAATACTTTATTAAATTTGAGAGATATCTAGAGAGAGAATTTGAGAAGTAAAGAATGTACAAAAATGTCAAGGGGGAAGCCAAGAGGTGACAAAATTGTCAGTGTCAAGAAATAACTTTTGGATATATTTGAGGAGAAATAACTCTTGGATATCTTCTAGAATAGTTTATGCTTCATTTAATAAAAAAATAAAAGAATAAAATAAATAAACATCCTGGGTAGCATAACCCCTTAAAAATTAACAGTTATGAATATAATTCTAACAATAACAAACATTTCTTTTCCACTGTTTCTTTGATATTTTGGAGGTTTATCTGAAAATTAAAAAAATTATATAAATATCTACACGAATTTAGTTATCTTTATACGCAGTCGTTTTTTTTTCTTTAATTGTTTACAAAATGGCAAAGAAATGATTTTTTCCTTTTTTCAAGGCCCGTCTTTCATTGAAGCAGGTTTAAAAAATAGTAATTATCAAAATTTTTGAAATCGTCTTCGTACAGACTGCACGAATCGGTCACTGCAATTACAAATATTTTAAAAAATTAAAAATTAAAATCGTTTCATAAGTCCTCGAGTATCATCTCTGTAATAAGGTAAAAAAAAAGTGACTTTGAGAAACGCGTTGCTCGAGAATAATTCTCGAATTATCAAGTGAAATCTATGACAAACACCAAAGTTCGAAGAACATTGGTTGCTCCTTTTTCCATCGTTATCAGCATTTTTTTTTTTTTTTCAATTGTTCCAACAACAGTCGAGTTTAGAGCCGGAAAACACCGGTGGAGGGCGCAATCAGTTCAGTTGTAGAAATAAAACAAAAAAAATATCGAAGAATAACGAAAGCTCGATCGTTCGTTCACGGAGATTCCAAAGCGACCGTGGCCGTTTCTGCCTGATGAGGGATGGAGATAGGCGAGGGCCAGGACAGTTCAACAAAGAGAACAAAAGAGTTTGGGCCGGTTATCCACACAGTCCTGGCCATGTACCATTTTAACAGTCAGCTCGAACGTGTGTAATATTATATATGTAGTTTATTGAACGGGAAACGAGGCTGGTGACTCGATACATGACCTGGCCGTAGAGGATGGCGAGCATTATCAGCGACCCAGGATGAGCTAGGCCGGAGAGAGAGAGAGAGAGAGAGAGAGAGAGAGAGAGAGAGAGAGAGAGAGAGAGAGAGAGAGAGAGAGAGAGAGAGAGAGAGAGAGAGAGAGAGAGAGAGAGAGAGAGAGAGAGAGAGAGAGAGAGAGAGAGAGAGAGAGAGAGAGAGAGAGAGAGAGAGAGAGAGAGAGAAGGAGGGAGAGAGAGAGAGAGAGAGAGAGAGAGAGAGAGAGAGAGAAAGAGGAGAGAGAGAGAGAGAGAGAGAGAGAGAGAGAGAGAGAGAGAGAGAGAGAGAGAGAGAAAGAGATGGGTAAAAGCACCTTTTTTGTAAACCCGAAAGCACGACAGCCGAATTGTGTCGAATAAAGTCAACATACACGGTCGAACCGCATACCGTATGGGATGAGAAGTGAAAACTTTTGAGTATACCGGCGACCCTCGTACCGTTCGTGGCGTTACAATAACAAAAGAATGTTTGGTATTTCGCGAGTCCCTCAAGAGTAGAAATGGAAGAGAGAGAGAGAGAGAGAGAGAGAGAGAGGGAGAGAGAGAGAGAGAGAGAGAGAGAGAGAGAGGGTCGTGAACGAGAGTCAGTCGTGAGTCAGAGAGAAGGAAAAAAAAAGAGACTAAAGGCCATTCAGGACTATTTACGAGACCTGCATGCGGGATTGCATGACCTGGTTTGAACAAAAGATGAAAAAAAGAGAAAACACGAGCGAACGGTTGGTAAATAAAAAAAACGGAAATTCCATCGATACATTCGTGGCTCGTAATACGGTCGCCTTCATTTTGCGAGATGAACATAAACAAAGAGAGAGGGAATAAAAAAATAGTCGTTTGAATCCTGAATGTCGGTATTTTCGTCGTATTTGGCCCATTTGGCCCATCTGGTTTCGTTGTAGGGTCGTTTGAATAAACGTTCAGTCCGTATGGAGTAACTTCCTTTTTTCGTCACCACGAATTCTAAAGTACAAAACATTCGTCATGGTCAATAAAACAAATATCATCGACCGAATGAATCTATATTCATCATGTTCAACTTTGTTTTTTTTTTTTTCAAATTTAATTTTATTCATTTTATTGCAATACCAATTGAGGTAAGTAATAATGTGGTGGAGAAAAGTGATAATTCTATTAACTTTTTATTTAATTTCATTAATTCTATTCCAGTATGAATTGAGATCAATAATATGATGGAAAAAGATGTCAATTTTATTTGTTTTTAATTCAATTCAATTTATTTTGTTTCACTATTAATTGAGATCAGTAATGATGTGATGGAAAAAGGCATCAATTTTATTTATTTTCAATTCAATTTTATTTATTTTATTCCAGTATTGAGCGAAATCAATAGTATACTGGAAAAAAATATCAATTCAATTTATTTTTTATTTAATTTCATTTTTTTCTGTGTTAATCGAGATAAATAATATCGTGGAATAAATTGCCAATCCTCTATATTTTGAATTCGAGTTTATTCATTTTATTTCAGTATTAATCGAGATCAATAATAATATAGTGAAAAAAATGTTTGTTTTAATTTTACTTTCCAATTCAATTTTATTTACTTTACATCAGTTTTCATCGAGTTAAAAAATATGGTGCAAAAAAAATTAATTTGAATAACTTTCAATCAAATTTTATTCATTTTATTTCAATATTAATCAGGATCAATATTAATACAGTGAAGACTAATTTTATTTATTTTTAATTAAATTCAATTTATTTTGTTTCACTATTAATTGAGATCAGTAATGATGTGGTGGAAAAAGGCATCAATTTTATTTATTTTCAATTCAATTTTATTTATTTTATTCCAATATTGAGCAAAATCAATAATAGAGTGGAAAAAAATATCAATTCAATTTATTTTTTTATTTAATTTCATTTTTTTCTGTGTTAATCGAGATGAATAATATTGTGGAATAAATTGCCAATTCTCTATATTTTGAATTCAAGTTTACTCATTTTATTTCAGTATTAATCGAGATCAATGGTAATATAGTGAAAAAAATGTTTGTTTTTAATTTACTTTCCAATTCAATTTTATTTACTTTACATCAGTTTTCATCGAGATAAAAAATATGGTGCAAAAAATACTAATTTCAATAACTTTCAATCAAATTTTATTCATTTTATTTCAATATTAATCAGCATCAATATTAATGCAGTGAAAAAAAATTATATTTATTTTCGATTCAATTTCATTAATGTCATTTCCGTATTAAAGCAGATCATTAATATCATTGTGAAAAAAGTATCGCCCGATTAACAAGAACTTTTTTTGCCCTCGATAACGAGAGACTTGCCGTAAACAAATTTAATTGACATCGACGGTGAGACTTCGCTCAAGAGGATTAAGTATTTGTGAGATTGAGAGACGAGCGATGATTAATACAACGACAAAGAAGTCCTCAGATATCGGATTATCTGGAAATCTGCTCGTGGGAAGAGCGATGAAGCGAGGATTTCCTTCTGCCGATGTCGAGAGGGACTCACTGCGATGATTCTCTTGAGGATCTGCGTGCGCACGTGGAAGTTGTCCCTCTGATATGCCGGATACAGATCGATTCTCTCCGCTGATGCTCTCATTAACCGATCTCGCCCGTATTTTCAAGATTATTGGTTATCGATATCTGTCGCTCGAAGCGTTTCTGCGTCCCGTTGGGAGACAAAGTGCTGTGAAACATGCGAGAAACAGACGGTGAGGGACAGAGATTGGTTGGAAGGACAAAAAAAATGAGAGAAATGCGAATGAAACGACGTAAAAGCTGTCCAAGGGTCTCGTCGTTGCCCGAGTAACGATGATGACGCAAGCTCAAAGTAGAGGACCAATTTTTTTCAGGAAAGTATCTCAGATATCTGACCATGATCTGTGGGCAAGAGAGGACATTGTCGCTTCGTTTCAGGGTTGTAAATAATGCATTACGTTTTTTAATGCATTTACATTTTTAATAACCATTAAATGGTAATGCTTGATGGAAATTATTTCCTTTAACCATTGAATGTTAATAGTTAATGGAAATTATTTCCATGAATCATTAAATGTTAATATTTAATGGGAATTATTTCCATTAATATATCAGAGTTAATGTGTAATGAAAATTATCTTCATTAATTATAACTTATTAAATTGTTTCCATTATTCATTAACCATTAACATTTAATGTTTAATGGAAATCATTTCCATTAGCCATTAAATTTGAATGGTTAATGGAAATTATTTCCATTAGCCATTAACCATTAACTTATTAAATTATTTCCATTATTCATTAACCATTAACATTTAATGGTTAACGGAAATCATTTCCAATAGCCATAAAATGTTAATGGTTAATCGAAAGTATTTCCATTAATATATAAGAGTTCATGTGTAATGAAAATTATCTCCATTAACCATTTCCATTAGCCATTAACCATTAACATTTAATATTTAATGGAAATCATTTCCATTAGCCATTAAATTTAAATGGTTAATGGAAATGATTTTTATTAGCCATTAACCATTAACTTATTAAATTATTTCCAGTATTCATTAACCATTAACATTTAATGGTTAATGGAAATCATTTCCATAAGCCATAAAATTTTAATGGTTAATTAAAATTATTTCCATTAATATATAAGAGTTAATGTGTAATGAAAATTATCTCCATTAACCATTAACGTTTAATGGTTAATGGAAATCATTTCCATTAGCTATTAAATTTAAATGGTTAATGGAAATTATTTCCATTAGCTATTAGCCATTAACTTATTAAATTATTTCCATTAGCTATTAGCCATTAACTTATTGAATTATTTCCATTATTCATTAACCATTAACATTTAATGGTTAATGAAAATCATTTCCAATAGCCATTAAATTTTAATGGTTAATGGAAATTATTTCCATTAGCCATTAAAAAAGTAATGATTAATGCATTACTTTTTCATAAAAAATTTCGCAACCCTGCTTCGTTTGAATCATTCAATATGTCCATATGATCGTTATGGTTGTTCCTCGTTACCCAAATACAATGTCGACCCATAAATTTCACGCCTGGACGACTTCGGACTAACGCGGACGAATTTCGTGGTTTTCCTTCCTCAAATCGAAATTCATACTTCACACCGTATATCTGTAGCCACGAAAGGGCGCACAATGGAACCGACAAAATAGTAAAAATGAAATAGAGCTGACGGAGATGGGCGATGCTGGTTCAAGGCAATGGGAAGCGTCTGACAAGACCAGAGACTCTGCAGCTAAAGAACGGATCTCTGGAGCAATGGAGAAGCCAAAGGAAGTGCAACTTCCTTTGGCTTTGCTGGTTGGAAAGATAGAGAGAGAGCCGGAGAAGATGTTTCCCCTTTCTTCGTACGTTCGTTTGATACCACCTCCG
This sequence comes from Alloplasta piceator, assembly GCA_946863875.1. Lineage (NCBI taxonomy): Eukaryota > Metazoa > Arthropoda > Insecta > Hymenoptera > Ichneumonidae > Alloplasta > Alloplasta piceator. The sequence continues at coordinate 4,514,645 of OX333072.1, read as the reverse complement.
GCTAAACGCCCGTCGATCTTCAAGCGGGTTCCTGCTTTTTGCCTGCCTCGATCCATTCCTCCTTCGTCGTTTAACATTCGCCTGAGCGCGCTTCCCTTAACCTTTTTTCCCTCAATAGTCCGTTCTCACCTCCCTCTTTGAATCTCGCCACCTTATCCTCTAACTTTCCTGTGTATTATGTGGAAACTAGCCAGAAGGTAAAATCCTCTGGTTGGTATATTTGAGGGCCATAAAAAGAAAAGTTTGGGTAAGAATGTTGACATTTTGAATATATTTGTAGGAATCCTGGTGAGAAATTTTCAGCGTTGAATTCGACACTGATAGGATTTGGGAAAAATCGTTGAAAAGCTAATGAAGCTGACCTTGAGCCAAGAGTCAACCTCGAAGAACTTTATAAAATGGAAAAAAATGGCAGGGCCATTAATTAAACAGGAGGTCCCACTATTTGTTTTTTTAATTCTGACTCACCTTCCAGAAAAACTTTTTACAAATAAATTTGAGGTTATGAGGTTAAATTTTAATCTTTAACCTACTCTGAAATCCACTTTTAGGCTTTCTTCAGTTTTTGCGCCCAAAAATTGCTGAATAATGGCAAAAATTGTTTCAATGATGCGTTTCATCTCAATTTAATTTCAAATGCGATCCGCTCAATTTACAAACTGACGTTGAACTCATTCACGATGCATTTGGCGAACTTTAATGGACACGCAAATTGCATACGCATTGAAAACTAAATATTCAATGGAAATATGAAAGTTTCAGACAGAAGCTTTGGCGTAAAAACAGCGTTACATTATGCATACTCGGTAACGAAATAAGTTTATGATAAATTTTTTATGTAGTGTTTGCTGTAACCGTAGCCAACTCAAATGTTGGTCTTATCGATCGGGCCTGAAGCTGTAACTTGTATATATGGTTTATATGTAGTTTTTATATAGGGAAAGGCAGTGTAAAATGAGCATTGGGGGTAAAACGACTCACTCCCAAAATTATGGAAAAGCAAGGAAAGTTTAGAAATTTAGATAATGAGGAAACTATTATTATAATTAACATAAGTATTCCAAAATAGATTCCCCACGGTAAAACAAATCTAGATAATAAATTTTTCATAATTGCATATCAAGAGTTTAAAAATTAAAAAAAAATTCTATTCGATTCAGATAAAAATAAAAACATCCCTAAAATACTTGAATAATCCGAGGACCGAAGCAAAATAAGGTACTTGGGGTAAAAAAGCCACCTCCATAATCGTAAAAAAAATATTGAATAACGAAATATTAAAATTGAAGTTCACGGAATATTGCAGAATGCTCCGAGCAGCTTGGTCCAGGTATCTTGGATATTAAACTGATGCAAAAGTCTTAAAAAGAAGGAAAAATCATCTTTCCAATATAGTTCCTCGCTTACTTGAATTTTTTAAGAAAAACTAATTCAGAGTGGTGACCGTTTTGCCTCCAAAAACTTTCTCTTTTGACACTCAACAAAATCGGTACACTGAGAAAACAGTTTATTTGTAGTAAAGAAATATATTTAGTTGGCACTTTTACTTAAATATTGCTTAACTGTTACAAAATTTGTTAGTCGTTAAGAAATATTTTATTTGTGTAAAAATAATTTATTAAACGTTAAAAAATATTTATTTAATTAATTAACTGTTAAAAAATAATTGATTTCGCCATATTCAACTTTACATTAGTTAACATTTAACAAATCCTAGTATATTCTTTTTTCAGTGTGAAAATCGTATTTTTCGATTTTAAAAAACGAGTCTACACTACGTGCAGCATTTTAGCATTACCATTTTCCCCCACTTTCCCCAATGTGTGTTTGTGTGCAGTGAAATATCAAAACCCACGTATTTTCGGTATACACGGGTGACTCCAGAAAACATTTCCAGGAAGGTTTCACCCCCTAAAAGTTAAATTCACGAGAGCATAAAGATATATGAGGTATTCCCGCTCAACGGGACCCCCTTTTAGGCCGACGTCTTTCAATTTTTTTGAAACTCGAGTATGTTTTAGTGTTGCCTGAAAGTATATTGTACACCGGTTTTCAGATCTCTAACTATAATACTCTTTGGAATACACCAAAAGTTATATTTCAAACTTTTTGCGTATTCAGCGCTTCAGAGCTTTGGCACGGCGCGAAATGAAATCGAAAAAATTCTTTAACAATAGCTTTCGATCAGAAATTTCCTGCGCTTTTCGAAAAAAATTTCAGCAATTTCGAAAAAAACGAATTCATTTAAATTTCGGCCAAAAACCGAAAAAAAGGATTTACAAAAAAAGAGTATAACTTAATTTAGCGGGACAATTTTTTTCACGTTTTGTATACATCTGAGAAGTCACGATATAAATTTCAAGTTGGAACTCACATCCGTTTACTAATGCCAAGCCTTTTAGTAGGATAAAAATTCTTAAATATCGTGTTATTCGTATTCAACAGTTCTCTAATATATTATATAGCGTTTTCTTAACGAATTTTGAATTTAGTAAATTTATTAAATTCAATTTATTCAATTTATTAAATTTAATTTATTAAACCAAATTTATTAAATTTTGAATTTAATAAATTTATTAAATTCGAAAGTCGACAAAAAAAACTATATAATAATATCAGAGAACTGTTGAATACGAAAAACACAATATTTAAGAATTTTTATCCTCCTGAAAGACTTGGCATTAGTAAACGGATGCGAGTTCCAACGTGAAATTTATATCGTGACTTCTCAGATATACACAAAACATGAAAAAAATTGTCCCGCTGAATTAAATTATATGCTCTTTTTTTGTAAATCAACTTTTTCGGTTTTTGGCCGAAATTTAAATGAATTCGTTTATTTTTTCGAAATCGCTGATATTTTTTTCGAAAAGTGCAGGAAATTTCCGATCGAAAGCTATTGTTAAAGAATTTTTTCAATTTTATTTCGCGACATGCCAAAGTTCCGAGGCGCTGAATACGCAAAAAATTTAAAATATAACTTTTGGTGTATTCCAAAGAGTAATATAGTTAGAGATCTGAAAATTGGTGTACAATGTACTTTTAGGCAATTCTAAAACATACTCGAGTTTCAAGAAAATCGAAAGAGGTTGCGCCTAAAAGGGGGTCCCGTTGAGCGGGAATACCTCATATATGGATCCCACGAGCAGCCTGAAAACTCGTAGGGTAAAGCGTGGAAAGAAATATTTATTGGAACTGGCGCACATGACCTCCTTCCTAGCTTCAACTTCCCCCAGTGGAAGTGTCGAAGCCTGGGCTCCTTTTTTTTTTATTCGAACACAGTCGTTCCATAAAAAAAAATGAATTCCGTCAATGTATACATTTATTTAATACGGAAGCGACGAGAAAAAAAAAGGAGGCAATTGGAAAAAAATGTAAATGGCATTTTCTAGTGCTGTGCGACGAGAATGGTTTGCACGTGAAAGAGGGGGGGGGGGGGGGGGGGATGAAGGCGCCTGGAATTGTGTGCGAGGACGACGACAAAACGATATTGAATATTCGATATTCATGCCGAGACGTTTTGAATGGATTCAAAATAGCTCGTTTTGATAGACACGATAGATATTCGTGTACAATAGTGATATAGAAAGAGAGAGAGAGAGAGGGAGGGAGAGGGATTGGAAGCCCGGAGACTCTGAGCACTCTTCCTCGTTGCTTTCTCGATTGAAATGGAGTTCGTGATGTATCCTTTAATCCAACGTCAAGCATCCCACACGAAGCTGGCGAAAAGTGCTCGAACGAGTGCAGGGGACTTATAGATTTTCCACGAAGCTTGGAGGGATGCAAGCGCTCGTTCCAAAACCAACCCCCAACAAAAACCGACCCCCTCAGGAACGATACCAACTCCGTTACACCGGGGAAAAAGAGGATTTCCCGTCGCGAAAGTATATCCTTCCCTTTGCTCACACCGAAAGCGAGAGATAGACCGAAAGAGCGGAAAGTACAGAACGAGAGTTATCACGGGAGGGTTGGAAGTGGGATTATCCACATCGCAGCCACATTCATTATCGTGAAACTTCGAGACAAGGGGGGTAATTAAAAATGTGTGCACTAGAACATGAAATGAAACGGCGGAGAGAGGTATTGTGGACTCAGAAACAGCGTGAATATTCGCGTGAAAGCTCACATATCTCGTACGAGTAAAAGTTTTTATCCGTACATGTACTTTCTGTGTTATATGCGAAAATTCTTTTGAGAAAAAAATTATCATGGTCGAAGGGATTTTTAGTCATGAAACATTTTATCATGATGATCACCGTTCCAATTTTTGATTCTTTTCAGAAAGTAAAAATAAGAATGAATTTATAAAAATAAATGGAAAACAAATAATTGCACGAAATCTAACAAAATATTCCTATTTAAAAAAATTATTATTTCCAACGCATTGAGAATTGTTGTCGAATCACAGTTTCTATTTAATGCAGAAAAAATGTATAAAAATGATCTACAGTAAAATAAGTTTGCTAACGTAAATATAAATCCACGTTTTTTTGCGATTTTTTTTTGTGCATTTTGTCTATTGAAATTTATATTACACATTCACGGGAATTATTTTCGATATTTACATTCTCAACCTAAGAAAAAGTTCCGTTAACGTTCCAGCTTTGTTTTTTTTTCTTTGCAAAAAAAATAACCAATATAATTAATTTCAACGAATTTCACAAAATATTTATTGAGAATGATAATGAACTAAAATTGAATGCATTGAATTAAAATTACCAATTTGACATTACAAAAATCAGCGTATAAATAAATCCTCGAGTAAATCCCTGAATTTTTTTAGTGGTAATCAGAGTTATTTCATTGTCTAATTATTATTGATATATAAATTTTTCTAAAATAAATAGAAACTGCTTACCGCTGATTAACTTTTGTGTGCCCCAGTTCAACTTTCAAAACGTCAATAAACAATTTTTCTACTTTACAAAATACTTTACATTTACAAAATCTATTTGAAGTTCCAAATGTTCAGCTGAACGAAAAATCTACAGAATAACCACAATTACTTTAATGGAACATTCAAAAATTCCGCCGATATTTGGCAAATGATCCTTTTAATCAATAAAAGCGTTTTTAGGAATTATTTACCAAAAATTGCTGAAGCCTCATTAAATATATTTTCATTAAATAAATTTATTACATACATTTTCATTTAAAAATTGTATTTGTCCATCCCTGGTTGAATTTAACGTTCGGATCCTCAAGTACATAAACAAAAAAAACAAGGTATAAGTAGGGGAGCGTGGGGCTAGTTGTAACAGGGGTAAGTTGTAACACTCAATTTTGGCCGGGAATTTAAAACCTTTTGATTAAATTTTTTTGCTAAATGTGCTTCTTATAACTCGCGGCATAGCGTAAACACCGCTAATACCCCGCGAGACATCAAAATAAGAGGATATGCACACGAGCTCTATTTCGGCCAGGTTTCGTAAAACAATACTTACGAAAATTTTAATTTTGACTATTAAAATTAAATTAATTGTTTATTGTTTTTTCCTTGTTACATCGTAAATTTAACTGGTCTTCATTTACTTTTTCAAAAATTATTCTAAAGTTTGTAGTTATTGAGATATTTCATTAAGGCCCAGTTCCACAACCATAATTAAACCAAATGTAAAAAATGTATGTATAAAAATGTACCAAATGTATGTAAAAAAAATTAAACCAGGTTTAAATGATGGTTGTGGAACTGGGCCTAAGTAGACATAATGAGCCCATGGGGCAAGTTGTAACATGTTAGAACTTGCCCCATGCGCGTGTATTTTTTTCTGCTCTCTACATGTATTTGTATAAATAATATTATTACAACTTGTAGTATAGTGATTACATAGTATTACAAATTATTTGCGGCTTTTTGTGCATGCTTTTACCCAGGTGGGATTGGCCAGAGCTTGTCACATGGCCCAGCATTGGCCCAACGCAGTGTGCCGATGCTGGCATTGTAACCTCGGGCCAAGTCTGGCCAACCTTTGAAGCCAACGTCGGGCCAACGCTGAAACTGAGCGTCGGGCCAACAATGGCATAACGGCTGGCCCAGCACTGGGCCAGTCGCTATGCCAGTGCTGGGCCAGCCGTTATGCCAGTGCTGGGCCAGCCGTTATGCCAGTGCTGGGCCAGGCCCGGTTATCCCATACACTCGGTATGTTTAGGAGGTTATGTTCGCACACGTAGATGTCATTCGATCATCGTAAAAAATGTTGAAACCACGTTCCAGTATTTCGAGAGTGAAAAAATACCGTTTTTAAAAAAATTGCGTTCCGAAAATAATCAGTGAGGAAGATATAGAACAACCGGCGAAAAAGCAAAAAAAAATGATCGCGATTTGATGGATCCGATTGTAACGATTCAATTTTCTAACCTTGAAAATTCGCATTTCATTGTCGAAGATGACAACGATGACATCGAGGATGAAGTAGTTTCTTCATCACTTGACGAATCGCCAAATGACGAATCACTTAATCAAGACGTCAATTAATTGTTTTTTTTTCTTACTTCAGAAATACGTTTGTTGAATATTAAATAAATATTTCTATAATCATTTTTATACAATCTGGTCTGAGTTTGAAAATTATTTCTTAATGCGATCCGCATTAACATTGATTTATATCCACCTATTTATATCCAGTACTAGGCCATGATTGAATGCCAGCGTCGGGCCAGCATCGGATGCCAGTACAGGGCCGTCATTAAATGCCAACGCCGGGCCACGATTTGATGCCAGCGCTGGGCCAGCATTGTATGCCAGCGCTGGGCCGGTGTTGTATGCCAGCGCTGGGCCGCCATGTAATACCAGTATTGGGCCGACATTGCATGCCAGAGTTGGGCCGAGGTTAACAAACCAGTACCGGCATAATGCTGGCCCGATACTGGGAGTCAGCTTTGGGCCAAGCATGTACGCCTGGCATTTAGTACTGGCCCAATGTCGGGCCATTTGTTAAATCTCACCTGGGTACTCTTCTTTACTCTAATGTTGCCCAGAAAAATATGCCTAGTTATTGTATTGTATTTTTTTTAGCATGAGAGACTACCAAATATTATAATCATTACAAGAATGAACCACGATGAATGATACAAGACTGTGAACCAACAAAAACGTGTTCTTTCTT